>APFE031259575.1:9677-46755 GCA_000404065.3 Pinus taeda | reverse complement strand
CTTGAACAAGATTTCCACTTGTATGATAATACAGAGTTGGGGTTTTAGGCTGGTGCTTTCCCCAGTGATATATCTTCTGTGTTATGGTTGACTACTTCTCATTCTTAGTTATATCTGTTCATGCTTGATGTTGCTCATGTTCGATTAAGCTTCCGCTCAATTGTTGTAGAAGTAGATCAAGTGTTTTTCTTTAGTACATTGCATTACCAGGTGATCTACAGTGGGAATTTCTACAATTTTGATGACTCATGAATTTAATGGGAATACTAGAGCTCTCTCATGAGGTGAATTTGGATCTTTTTTTTTATATATATTTGGTCTGATAGCTCTTGGAGCTTAAATAAAGGGTAAAAACCTAGCGCGAGGAGTGTAGTTTTAGTGGTGTGAGATCCACCTTAGTTGATCTGGAAATAATTGGTTTTGATGTTGAAACTATACACCATAGTCGATCTATAAGGAGGGATCATATCAAATCTCTCGTTTGTGCTTCAGTGAACAAAGAGGAAGGAGGGGTCATACATATCATTCACATGTGTTTTAGATTAGAAAATAGGAGGAGTGAACCAAACTTCTCAACTGGGCCTAATGTTGAAGACCTATCTTTTTGGAGGTAGCAACAATATTCAACAAATGATACATCCGAGAATGACATTACTATAGGAGTTTCACAAGTTCATTTTTGCTTAAGGAAGAAGATTGATTGGCATGAAATATTGTGTTGAATATTAATAAAATTATTGGCTGCATCTTTGTTGCCCATTCTGATAATTTATTGTGTTATTATGATACATAAGGGTTTAATGTTTAATTGAATAAAAATTTATTGACGAAATTTCCCAATGGTTTTCTTGCAAACTATTTTTAAAATGTTTTAAAGAAAAAATATCGGCTTATATTGAAAAGGGGCATTATAGTGGTATTAGAGTTGTGCATCCTTCCAACCTGAGGGGTTGAAGGATAATTGAATATTTATTTTGACATCAATTCCAGTCGTATTTGGTGGGATCCTTGGGAAAGATGGAGTATTTGCAAGAGATTTTTATGGCATGGGATAAGCTTGGAAAATTGTCTTCATCAAAAGATACCCTTCCTATCTCACTGGAGGAGATGGAAAAATGTTTACATAAGGTGTATCATACACCTTCTTAGTTGATGCAAGAAGTTATGGTTCGAACAAAGATTTACTTGGGTGAGCATATGTTATTGAGACATAAGGACAAGGAGGTCATACTTGTTGTCACACATTGTTTGAGTGAACTTCTAAGGGTTACAACTCCTAACTTTCCTTACAAGACAATATAATGAAGGAGATATTCCAAGTGATCGTTGAAAGTATCCAAGGGTTAGATGACATTAAAAGTCCTTCTTTCAATAAGAGGGCTAAGACTCTAAATTGTGGGGGCTTCACTCCATGAACCTCTGACATATCATGTGCAATCGTGGCATACTAAACAATACCCCTAATTTGACTAAATATTGGAAAATACCTCTAAAAATCACATTATTTAACCCCCTATCAATACGAACCCAATCACCTTCCCAATTTAAAAAAAACCCTACTTTCACTAGATATTGTAGGTATCCATTTTTTCATCAACATTTTTTTATACCCCTTTATATTTTTTCATTAACTTTGAGCCTCATTTTTTATAGTTTCCAATATAAAATCCCTTTACCCCCTCTATATCCCCCAATATATTGTGTCATTTTTTTCTCAATATATATCCCTTAATATGAACCCACGTCGTATAGTATTGCTCCCTAGTGAAGCCCCTGTGTTCTAAATTTGATGATACAAGTGAAATCATGTTTTTTCATGATTGATTATGATATTATTCTATATATGTTCCATATTTCTTGATGTTATCAATGAGGATAATGAAAAAACTATTTGTGATGACACGAGAACCATTATGACTACAAATATTTAGGAAAGTGATGATATTTCACAACCCATCATATCTTTGTTAGTGATTATTCTGGATCAACAAAAGGTCATCTCTATAACTGCTTACAACTTGGTAAACAATTTTGTCAAACAATGAGAAGGGAAGATGAAACCTCACTTGTTTGATGAGGAATTAATGGAAAATTAGAAAGTGTTGATGGTATTTATGTGGAAGAAAATTCTTAAGTTTCCACTATATAGGAGGATGATGGCAGTGTGAAATATACTATCTTTGGTTGGAGTACCACTACCCTTATTTCTTGTACAGATATGTCAAATGAAATTCCAAAGGGGCATACTTAGGAGGAGATCAAAAATATTATAGAAGGCCTCTTAATAATGAAGGAAAAACTTAGGAGGCTAAAAGGAACACTATTAAAGAAAGGCAATGAGCTTGAGGTGTGTGGAATCATGTGTGCTAGGAAAATTACCAAGCTTTCTAGTATTGAGGAGTAGTTAAAATTCCTGATGGGGCAGCAACAGAAACATGCTCTTGAGTTGCACTTAGCAATAGAAAGAGCTCGAATGCACAACAACCCTCTTCAAAAGTACATAGACAAGGTTTGCAACACCTTGAGTTCACATGTTCATATGAGTGGATATGTGATTAATTAGCATCCTTGCACATTATTGTTCAACCCACATCGAGATAAAGTGATGATACATAAGCATGGGATGGAGGGTTGGTATAAGGTGTTTCCTTCTATGGATAAAGGAGCTGAGTCTTGTAGGTGTCTTAGGTTTTTTCTACATGATGGCTCTTTTGTGGCGATGCAAGAAAGAAATATAGAGCTCCAACATATTGGTAGTCTAGATGTCATCAGAGTAGCATGGTGGAAGCATGATGGACTCCCAAGTTGGAAATTGGATCCAGGTGGAATACACCCATGGGAGGAATTCTTCGACATCCTTCTCTTGGTTGGTTTACTCAAATATGCTACTAACTTTAGGGTATATGATGATACAAAGGTTTGGGATCCATGGATTTTTATGATGGATGATTTGATGCACAGTGGGAAAGAGTTGGCAAGAGGTACCGATATCGATAATATCCTATTAATGCAACAAAATATTAGCAAATCCTTCTTCAGATTCATTTAGGATTTAATTGGTCCTGGCATGCAGGTTTTGAATTTCACTTTATTGATGCAGTAGGAATTCTTCATATTAATTTGGGATCCTAATATTGATGTGTGGGCTCTGAAATTGACTTAGGATAAGAAATCTTGGGAAGGGAGGATTTTCATGTCCCTTTCCAAGTGATCATCAAAAGGGAAAAAATGGGACCCATGGTAAATATTCATGGTATTCAGATGACCCATGGTATTCACACATGGTATTTCAGCTGAACCATGGTATTCAATGACCCATGGTAATTTCCCATGGTATTCAAATGATCAATGATATTCTCTGATGATATTTTGAGCTCATGAATTTAAAGGAAATACTAGAGCTCTCTCATGGGGTGGATTTGGATATTTTTTTTTTATATTTGTTTTGAAAGCCCTTGGAGCTTGAAGAAAGGGGAAAAACCTAGTGTGAGGAGTGTAGTTTCGGTGGTGCGAGATCCACCTTAGCTTATCTAGCCAAGATTGGTTTTGGTGTTGAAACCATGCACCCTAGCCGATATACAAGAAGGGATCATATCGAATATCTCATTTTTGTTTTAGTGGAGATAGAGGAAGGAGGATTCATACATATCCTTCACTAATGATTCAGATTATAAAAGAGGAGGTGTCAATTAGACTTCTCAACTAGGCCCAACATTGAAGACCTATCGTTTTGGAGGCAACATTGATCTTCAACAGAAGATACAACCATGCATGCCATTACTACAAGAGTTTCACGGGTCCATTTTTGCATAAGGAAGAAGATTGATTGGCATGTAATATTGTGTTGAATATTAATAAAAGAATTGGATGCATTTTTGTTTCCCGTTCTGAGAATTTATTATGTTTATTTACAGTATAAGGTTTTAATGCTTAATTGAATACAAACTGATTGACAAAATGTCCCAATGGTTTTTCTTGCAAACTTCGTTAAAATGTTTTAAAGAAAATTTCTTGGCTTATATTGAAAAGGGATATCACACCAATGAAGTTACACTAAAATAGCATCTATTGAGGATATGTTCCAATGTTTCTCCTTCATGATTACACATAACACAAAGGCCTAGTCCCAAATACCCTTGTCACGTGAGGTACTCCCAAGTTAAGATTTTATGATGAACTACTAGTTATAGAAAAGTAGCTACTTTGGGCCAGAGATTGGCTTTCCAAATGTTATTCCAAATAATATCCAAGGGGATATATAGGTGCAGTGCTGCTAATATGTAGGATTCTTTGAGGTTGAAAGTACCTTTGGGTTGTATTCCCATCAAAGCTTATCTAGATTGATTAAACACTTGATCTAATGATTTTTAAAGCTAATGTTTGAGAATAGTAAAAATGACATGATATTGCAAGGGAGTGTGATTTGGGGATGCAAGCCAATATCTCCTATATGTGTTCCTTGGTTGGGTATCTTAGTACTGATGGGAAATTCTCCCATGCATTGTTATGAGTGCCTCCTTCATGACCTAGATGCACAATGTGTCTTGAAGACAAGGTAATTGTTGTTATAAATTCCACCATAGGAATGTTTATTATCCATTGTGAACTTCCTAGAAGTTGTGATGTTGAATTAGTGACTTGTTTAACCAATAAATACTCTAAATAATGAATCAAGATTACTCTGTTTCTAGTTGAATTAAGTCTTGATCATTGACTTCATGAGGATACTTGTGTTTCCATAAATTACTCCATAGTTTAACTTTCCTTTGAATTCAATGCCACCAAAGTTTAGCATCTAGAAATTTATTGACTTAGTTGAAAACCTGAAGTCTCATCCCTCCTTTTGTCTTAAGAATACAAAGTATTTTCCTAGAGCTAAGAGCCCATTTTAAAGATTAGAAACTCCTCTTAATGGGAAAATTTTGTTAAATTCCTTTGAGACAACAAAAACATACATGTATAAAAAATAAACATTTAAAATACTATATTCAAAAAAACTATAAATAATATTTATACTAATAAAAAAATATTTATATCATTTTACTAAAATTATTCAATTATATATATATAATATTATATATATATATATATATATATATAATTCAATAATTCGAAAATGTCTCAAATAATTCATTTTTAACGTCTTTGACGATGAAGATCACAAGATGGACTACAACTTCGGAGGTGGCAAACCATGCTGCACAGAAGGTTCCTTGTCGTCTATATCCAATTTAAGAAGGGCACATATTCGTGTTGTTTTAGTCGAGAAAAGGACAGAGGACCGGCTGCAAGCGGTTCAATGGGCCAGCGCCAACTGGTTCTATCTGAGCCCGCAATGGGTTGGCTATCCTCGGATTTAGGCATTTCCTGCTTGCCAAAATATTTCGCTGATATGACCACATTGTTCTGACAATAACCCTGTCCAAATTGGAACTATGACAAGTGGGGCATTGACAGTGATTGTAATAATTTTAATATTGCATCAGATGAATATAATAGGTGTCTGAAGCATTGAATGCATTTATAAGACAAAATTGTACGCTGAAACACTGCCCATAACAGCATTACAGAAACTATTCCGACGATACTAACAACCCAACATTTTATTTTTCCCAATTAAAGAAATCATGCTTTTAGGGATATGTAGTCTTGTGCGCGATTAAATCTCCTCAGTTAAAAGTTTGAGCGGATTAAATCTCCTCACTTAATTTTTAGACAAACCTCCCCACTTAACCCAAACATAGTTTTGTTCGAGATTGGATCACATGAACTGTGGGGACCAAATCTCTCCACTTAATCTTTAAATCACATTTTCGAGATTCTTTACAATTTTGAACCCATGACCTACAACATATTAACTTCGTGTTTTAACGATTACACCGTGAATGCATGGTCACAAAACATCTTATTTGTTTGGTCTTCATATTCTCCTCTATTGCTATTAATGCATATATATAGAGAGAGTGCAAAAGGTCTTCTCTGTTTGGTCTTCATATTTTACTTCGCTGCTATTAACACATGTTTATATATATGGCAACAAGAAGTCCAAAAGAAAATTCATTGATGATTCTACTTTATATAGACCCACATCCACACCTCTCACCTGGCCCTCTGATTTTTATGTGAAAGAATTGTTAAATGCAAAACAAAGGTTGGAGGTTTTAGAAGATAAAGGGCAGGAAAGAGATCATAAAATTCATATAATAATGGTTGAGAACAAGTCGTTAGCAGAAAGCAATAAAATTTTAAAAGAACAAGTAGCGTTGCTACAGGAAGCTCTCCTGATAGGGAAGACAGAGTGGCAAGGCATAAAGGCGGGCGTACAAAACATAAAGAAATATGTACTGGAAAGTACAGAGGCGGTGAATGTGAAATCATCCTAGGATAAAGGGAAAATGATTGCCCAAATAAACAACCATGAAGAGAACGCAAGAGAAGAAACGAAAGGAGATTCCACCAAAGTTTCCAAAACTTGGGCTCAAGTTAATAGCAATTCTGCTAATAAGGAAGGAGAAAAAAATATTCATGTTGACAACATGCAAGATAGTGAAGGCAAGGAAAGACAAAATAGGGCAGCAAACATAATTATTAAAGGGGTGAAAGACTATGAGAAAAATGAATGTACTCTTGACCTTGCAAGAGACTTCTTGAAAGACAAGTTGCAATGGCAAGGAAAAATATGCAAGCATGGAGGGTGGGTAAGTTTAACAGGGAGAGAGCCAGGCCCATAAAAGGCATTATGCCTAGCTTGCATGATAAATATATCATTCTAAGCAAGAAACATCTCTTGAGGGGTTCTCGTTTTTTCCTAGAAGAAGATTTAACTGTAAAATAACAGGAGGAAAGAAGGGAGGAAATTTTAAAGGTTAGGGCAGCAAGAGATGAAAGAAAGAGAGATAAAGGCAAAGCTGTGATAGCGCGATTTGGACCTCCTTCCATAACAGAGCAGCAAGATGGTGATAAAGAAGAGGCAACAAAATCTTCAACAGGAAATCAGAAAGCAAGGTCAGTATGGGAAAACAGGGACAAAGACTCAAATGTGAGTCTTGCATGTCAAAATAAATAGCAATCAAGTCATACCGAGGTTTCCTTAAGATTAGTTTGTTGGAACTATAGAGGTTACCCGTGGAGACGAGGACCTGGGTCAGGGTCTATTGCGGAAAATAGAGACATAATTTGCCTTATAGAAACACTTGAGCATGAAGGGTGCAAGACACCTTTGTTTGAAGGATACTAGAAGATGGCAGTGTGGAACAAGGCAGTAGGGAATGGCAAAGGGAATGGGTGTATCATGGTTTTAGTAAGGGAGAAAGAAGGTCATCTCAATCAGTTAGAAAAAGAAGAATCAAATAAGCAATTCATTTGGTTTAAAATATCAGAAAATGGAAAACACATCAGAATTGCAGCATGTTATTTTGCACTGCAGGGTTCAAAAATCTACAAAGGTAGAGGGCTTGACCACAAAGATCCATTTGCAGCTTTAAAAGTAGATATTGCAACATATTCATAGCTAGGTGAAGTCCTTATAGTGGGTGATTTCAATGCTAGGACTGCAAGTGAGCAAGCTAGCATTCTTTGTTGTAAAGATGATTGTGACCCTATTTGGCTTACAGAAGAAAGTAATCATCAGTGGGAAAGAATTTCAAAGGAAAAGGGTGCAATCCCTTTGGTGAACAATTGCTCACTGAATGTGGGACCTTTCATTTAGTCATTTGTAATGGCTTGACTAGATGGACAAAGTCTGGTAATTTCACTTGCAATACTTACAATGGAGCAAGTGTGGTAGATTATGTAATTTGCTCGCATGGTTTGTGTGAGAAAATGGAAGAAGTTTTGGTTGGGGACCAGCTGTGGGATTTGAAATCAGATCACAAGCCTATTTATTTATGTTTCTCTTGGATTGGAAAGAAGCAATTAGAGTAAAAAATGCAACATGTCCAACAAAATCTCCCACAAGGAAAAATTCTTTTGACCCCAGAAAATTGTAATCCCTTCAAAATGACACTAGAGAGGCTCTTCGAGAAGAAGAAAATTACAATTCACAGTCTTCATAGTCATGAGTTAACACATTTAATTCAATGTACACTTGCAAAGTGCAAAAGAACAAAAATTTAAAACTCTGAAACAAATTGCTTTCCGGTTAATGCTTGGTTTGACAAGGAATGCAAAAAGGCAAGGAGAATATGGAAAGAGTCAAACAAGGATAACATAAAGCTCAAATCTTACAAGTAGTTATTAAGAAAGAAAAAGGTCGATTTCATGGTTTCAAGGAGGGAAGAACTAATCTTCCTCAAGAAAAATAATCCCAAATTATTTTGGAATGAGCTCCAACCGAAAAAGATACACATTGGAAATAATATTACAACTTCTAAATGTTTTGACAATGCAAGACAACTCTATGAGAAGGTTCCCACGACTGACCCTCCCCCCTTGGTGGACACTGATACGGAACTCTTCACGGTACAAGAGGTAGAGTTCGGTATCAGGAAGTTGGGTGTTGGAAAAGCAAAAGACTTAGCTGAACTCCAAGCATAATATCTAAAGTGGGGCTCAAAGATTCTTGCACCTCACATTACAAAAATATTCAACAACATCATACAACAAGGGATCCCCACAGATTGGACAACTAGTCTGGCAATACCTCTTTTCAAGAGTGGTGACATCAATAATGCCTCCAGTTATAGGACCATCATGATAAACCCTTTGTTTGCAAAGCTATTTGGAAGCATGCTAGAAAACAAAATTAGCAAGTGGCCAGAAGAAAGAGATAAGCGTGCTAAAGGGCAAGCAGGTTTCAGACCTAAACATTCCACAATTGATCATTGCATAACTTTAAGGCACATCATTGAAAAAATTTGGGAGAAAAAGGAAGAAGTCTTTTGTTGCTTTGTTGATTTTAGAAAAGCGTTTGATTCGATTCCTAGGGATAAACTTTGGCACAGAATGGAGGAACTTGGGGTTCCTAAACATTTGAGAGCATATGTGCATAGGCTGTATGAAGAGGTGAAAGTAAAAATTAGAACTTCAACAAGCATTTCTGAAAGTTTTAGAAGTGATATCGGGGTCAAGCAAGGTTGCCTACTGTCTCCTACCCTTTTTGGTTTATATATCGACAAGCTTGAGGAGTGGTTAAATTCGCAAGGGGGTGATGGTACCTATTTGTGCAAGTTTGTTATAAGGCTTCTTTTGTATGCAGATGACATTATTCTGATTGCTAAATCAGCTCTTAGTTTTCAAGAGCACTTACTATCCCATGAGAATTTTTGTGAAAGTGTGGGGATGCAAGTCAATATCAAAAAAAAAAAAGTAGTGTTCTTCTCTAAGAAAAGAAAACATAACCAGCATAAGTTCTACTTTGAAGGCAACATTCTGGAAGAAGTTACGGATTACAAATACCTTGGAATTGACTTCAACAAAAATCTAAGCTGGAATGGTTGTAGAAACAAAAGAACTTTGGGGGGTTGGAAAGTATTTTATGCTTTTCAAAATAGGTGTAGAGAGGCAGAGTTATGGGACTGAAAAACCACTTAAACTCTTTTTGGGCTTCTAGTGATTTCGCTGATTCTATATGGTTGTGAATTGTGGGCTAGCAGTACCTCTGACATGAAGTGGAGACAAATTGAGAAAATTCAGAAGCGTTGATTACAAAAAAAATTTAAGATTAAAAGTGCAGTTCCTTACGATATCTTGTTAAGTAAAACAGGGACTGCTCTTATTGAAGCAATTGCTATGGTGCGAGTCATAAGAGATTTAAAAAAATGAGCAAATGGAAGAGGGTAGATGGAAGAGATTTAATGATAGATTGTGCAAGAGAAAAAAAACTTGGATGCAGCAAAATAACAAATGGCTTAGTAAATGGGGTATTTGCTTGAACGTGTGTCCCATAAATAGCAAAGAGATAAAAGCTTTTGTTATGGAAAAGTTCGACAAACATACTTGGGATAAGGAGCTAGGAAGAAAGAAAAATTACTATATTGAAGTGTTTAATCCCACTCATAATCATCAACCAAAAGCATACATGGAGGCCAATATCTCTTGGAGAGCAAAAATTCTTATTGCTTAGTTAAGGACTAATTCTCATCAACTCCGTTGTGAAACAGGGTGGTGGAAAAGGCTAAAGGAAGTTTGGGAGGAAAGGTTATGCATTTTTTGTTCTTCCAGAAAAGTGGAAACAAAAAAACATTTCATTTTAGAATGTGAGGCCTTCAAAGACAACAAGGAAAGTTATGCAAATATGCTGACAGTTAGCTCTTGGGATAATCTATTTAGCGAGGGGTTTGTCGAGAATCCGGAAGCATTTATTTTGAAGCTTAACATAAAAAAGGTTGGATACATCAAGCAGATGAAGAAGCAATCTATCCCATATGCTATCTTTAGCCTCGTGGGCGTTAAAATGATTTCTTTCTTTCTTTCTTTCTTTCTATATATATATAAAAGATTCATTTTAATCAGTATCTATCAAGTTCTTAGAGTAATGCATTTTTTTTAAGTTTTACATTATAAAAAAAAACTATACTAACAAATTTGATGCTTCTCTGACTCTTACTAAATCCATAATTAAAATAAATCTATATTAATATTAAATTTACACATAAATAATTCCACACTAATCTAATAAAATCATTCATATGCTTGCATACTACCACCACAAGTTTGTGAAATAATGTGAACAGTAAGCTTAATAATTCTTTGCCTCATCAAGGATACACAAGAAGATATTTAATGGCCTTCCAATATAGTAGGGGAATGACGTATGAAGCCCGGCCCTTCATCCAACCTGGAGTCAAGTTGGGTCTGAAAATCAACTCCATAATTCAAAATTATTTGAGCTTGAAAACAAGGAAAAAAGATATACGAAGTGGTAGTTAGATTATATTTTGTTGGGTGAGATGAGATAGGTTGAAGTTTTGAATAGGGGATTAATAAAGCAAATGATAATAGTGGAATATCCTACATTTATTACCTTACCCGCACCCTAGTCTTTTTATAAGATTATACATTAATAGGGTACCAAAGCCTTTGTCTTGGTATTGCATTTCATTTTATTTTAACAATGGGAAGTATGTTCTCATGGAGTAACGGGTTAATTCATAAGAGGTGAGAAATATCTGAATGCCTTCAATCATCCATAATCGTTGGCCTCAAAATTAGCAGTGCGTCGGCCTAGTTGCATAAGAAGGCAAAAATGAAATGTTTTGTTGCTTCTTCCTGATTGTCAATATCTGCACACTCAAAAACAATGTTAGATTCATAAACAGAACCATATTGATTTTTTTCATCGTGCTCTTTGGAAAGAGCTTTGCTTCCTTCATTTTTCTTTGCTAACATAGTTGGTTGATTCATGTCTTCAACCTCTTTCGTCAATTCTGTTGCTGCAAACATGTTGTCCTGCATTTGATTTATGTATGGAGGTAGGCAACTCTTCTCACCAAACAACAACTCATCAATAAGATGTTTTTCTTGCATGAGATTGAACCACTCTTCATGAGACACATAATTATCATCAAATTTGACTTCATATGTTTCTACATCACAGGGAATTTCCTCACTATCACATGCTACTCTATTGTCAACTACAGATATACTTTCAATCTTGATCCCAGTTATGATGCTTTCAACACAATCACCATTTTTAACACCACCACTTTCATCATCTTCAACTTTCTCACTCCCCTCCATATTGTACTTCATTTCAAGAACATTCCAAAATATTTTTGCATTATGCATTTCACCAAATTCATGTAAAATAATAGACAAAATGTTTTCATCTAGAGCTGATATAATGAGAAGTAATGCTATTGCACTTCTACACTTATCATCCAAATTCAAAGAAGTTCCTTGGACAAATTTCCATAAATCTACTGAACCAAGAAATCCTTCCATTTTAATTGCCCAAAGCTTAAAATTTTTACTTGAGAAAATTGGCAAAACTGGCATTAATCGCTTCAATATTGCATCAGTGTCTTCAAATTTTTCTTGCTTACTCAGATTTTTATTTGACATTTCATATTTTAGCTCTGCTTTTTTATTCTCTCCCTTGATATTTTTGAGTTCTCTTCGGAACTCTCCCATTCTCTTTTGTTGACCCATAGCTACAACGCAAGCCCTCTTTTAGCTCCAAAAAATAACCCGCACTTCCATTGCATTTGCTATTATTCTAGGTGGAGACAACCGCAGATCACAGTCACACTTGCACGATGTCGAATTGAACTCGGACGATGAGAATCACTGCATGCCAGTGCACAACCACCACTTCTCTCTACAAATACTATCTAAACCATGCAATCAAGCACTCCTCTGAATAGTGTAGTGGGCTCTCCTTCTCATTATGGGCTCATGCTCCTCAATGACTGACACAACCTTCTCCACACTCACCGCACCAGACTTTCCACCATCAGCTTTCACCAAGTCCCAACACCACTGCGACAAGCTCGCAGATTCACTAACAGCTACGCTTTTTCAGCTTCTCAATCAGCTCTTAAGCTCACACGCATGCATTCAACACGCCCACTCCAATGATGTCTCTCTTCTGGACATCAGGGATTTTTGTCAAATAATTCTCACAAATGTTAGAAAAAAAACTTAACACAATAGTTTCTTCAAATTAGATTTAGCCTCTCATAGACACTACAAACAAGTTGGTCGGTGCCTCTATTTTGATTGCTCCAAATGTTGTTGTCTGAGGATCTTTCACGCACACCACTCGATGTATATCCCAGCTCTTTGTGGCTTCAACCCTTATACCAAGCTTTTGAAAAACATTTTGCCCAACTCCACACTACTCTAGGCAGCTCCACGTTCACCGTTCACCGCTCACGATCTCTAGCCTCAGGATCTCAATAATGGTGCTCTCTAATGTGTTTCCATTATATATGTTGGAAACTCACACAAGTCGCACACCAATGAACTATCACCCAGCGTGCGCTCACACTCTTTGCACAACAATATCTCCAAGACTTCACTAAACACTCAGCAATCCTCAACGGCAGCGACACACAACACTCACAACAAGCTGCACTAACTCAATGATGGGCGATTTGGCAACCCCGAAATACAAATGCATTACACATCGATCTCATTCGATCATGGCTCTGATACCATATCAGGAACACGGCTCAGGAACTCAAATCAATGCACAACATGTCACATGGCTCTGATACCATATTACAGACTGAAGACTTAAACACAACAACGACTCGCTCGGCCTCACGCTTACTCTGATACCATATTAGAGAGAGCGCAGACTCAACTCATAAACACAACACTGAACTGAGAACTCCACAACTTGCTTCCATTCATCGATTAAAGAGGTATTTATACGGGATGGAGAAACTTCTAGAGATTGATTGGGGCGGTGGCTTCTTCAGGAAGCTTGCCCATTTTCAACGATTTCTAAAAACTACATTTAAAACCTCTGTTGAATGTTGGTTGCGGGTAGTTGGAATTAGTTCTAGTTCCTTCCAACATACATAAGCCTTTGTCTTGGTATTGCATTTCATTTTATTTTAACAATGGGAAGTATGTTCTCGTGGAGTAATGAGTTAATTCATAAGAGGTGAGAAATATCTGAATGCCTTCAATAATCCATAATCGTTGGCCTCAAAATTAGCAGTGTGTCGGCCTAGTTGCATAGGGTCGCAGAACAAATTATGGAAATTTGTATTTTGTTAGGTTATAATTAATCTACTTTTATTGGGAAGTGGATGTACATTTATCTCTAGATAATTTTGTGTTGTTAATTTATTTTTGTTTATCTAATTTAAAATTATTTTTTATTATTGAAATAATATTAGTATATTATATAATAATGTTGGTGATATACGATGTAGGGTCACTTATATGTTATATTATAAACTTAATTTGCTAAATAATATTTATTATATATTTAATTTAATATTTTTTTAAAAATTAAGATATAAAGTCAGGAATCATAACCCAAGGATTATTAAATGTATTTAACCCCAATGGGTGATACCAATGAATTAGTAAACAAAATGAATTTAATATTAAAACAATAGATTGTTATATTATAATGTTAGCTAAATTTTTCATGGGGTTTATATATTCCCTTGGATTTTCAATATCAGTCCCTGAGTTTTTAGTATTATAAATTTGTTGTATATGTCGATAGGTCGTAAGTTATGAATACATATTAATGTTAATATTTTTAATAACTATATAAATTTATATTATACATTAACACAACCCCATGGATTTTATTATTACCCCTAAGGGATTAATAAACCCAAGGGATTAATACTTAAAACTCAAGGGATTAATATAGAGAACCCAAGAGATTAATATTATAAACCATTGGGATTAATATTATAAATCTTATCCTTAATATTATACCCTAGGAATATAAACCCTTAGATTAATAGGCCCAAGGGATCGATATTATAAATCTAAGGCACTAATCAACCCAAGGGTTTAATGGTAAAAACTGAAAGGAATAGTATTAAACCCAAGGGATTAATATTGTAAGACAGAGGTATATAAACCCTAAGATAAATATTATAAACCCTAAAAAAAACATGGTTGACCATGGTTGATTTTCATGTTGAGAGAATCTTTGTCACAATGTGACGTTGGACCATGGTTGATTTTCATATTGAGAAAATATTTGTCACAATGTGACGTTGGACCATGGTTGACCATGATTACAAACCCCAAGGATTTATAGTAAACCTCGGGATTAATGTTATAGACCATGGTTGATATTCATATTGAGACAATCTTTGTCACAATGTGGTATTGAACCATGGTAGACCATAAGTGACCATGGTTGACCATAATCTTTGTCACAATGTGACCATGGTTATTGATAATGGTTGACCATGATTGATTTTCATAATGTGAAAATATTTCTCACAATACGATGTTGGACCAGGGTTGATATTCATATTGAGACAATCTTCGTCACAATGTGGTGTTGGACCATGGTACACCATAATTGGCCATGGTTGACTATGTTTGACCAATGTTGACCATGATTGACCATGGTTGACCATGATTGCTTTCTATATTGAGAAAATATTTGTCACAAACACATATTGGGATTATTATAAACCTAAGGGATTAATTAGCCCAAGGCATTAATATTAAAAACCCAAAGGATTAATAAACCCTAGGAACTTATATTAAACCCTAAGAATAATATTATGAACCCTATCAATATCAAACCCTAAGAATATGAATCTTTGGATTAATAAACCTAAGGGATTGATATTATAAGCCCAAGGGATTAATACTAAAAACCCAAGGGAATAATATTAAACCCAAGGTATATAAAACCTAATATAAATATTATAAACCCTAAAACAAACATAGTTGACCATGGTTGACCATGGTTAATTTTCATATTGAGACAATATTTTCCACAATGAGACGTTGGACTATGGTTAACCATGATTGATGATGGTTGACCATGGTTGATTTTCATATTGAGCCAATATTTGTCACAATGCGACGTTGGACCATGGTTAATCATGGTTGTCACAATGTGACATTGGACCATTAAACAATATTTGACATAATGTGACCATGGTTGACCATAGTTGATTTTCATATTGAGACAATCTTTGTCACAATGCGACGTTGGATTGTGGTTGAAAATGGTTAACGATGGTTGATGACAGTTGATGATGCTTGAATATATTTTTCACAATGCAATGTTGGACCTTGGTTGACCATGCTTGACCATGGTTGATCATGGTTGATTTTCATATTGAGGCAAAATTTGTCACAATGTGACATTGGATCATGGTTGACCATGGATAACCATGGTTATTGACCATGAATGACCACAATTGGCCATGATTGACCATGGTTGACCATGGTAGATTTTCATATTGAGATAATCTTTATCACAATCTAACATTGGACCATGGTTGACCATGGCTGACCATGGTTGATCATGATTTACCATCGTTGACAATGGTTGACCATAGTTGATCATGATTAACCATGGTTAAGTATGGTTGACCATGGTTCATGTTCATATTGAGAAAATCTTTTTCATAGTGTGACATTGGACCATGATTGACCATGATTGATGTTGGGGCCTTCATTTTGATTTTGAAAAAATTTTGATTGTTTTGGATTTCGAAAGAATGAAGAGGAAACAAGTGGTGGAAACAATGGTCAAGTTGCGAGGAGGACGGCTGGAGGGGAAAGTAGGAACAGGTAGTTGCGAACTGGTTGTGGCAAAGTGTCAGTAGAAGATAGAGGCAATGGAGTAGACATGAAGGAGGAGTAGCAACCGAGGGAAAGAACAATAGAGCGGGAACTAGCAGTCCAGTCGACAGGGGAAATACAAAAGGAGAAGACCTATAAGGAAGAGGGGTTGGTTGTTGTTGTTGGTGTTGTGGATGGGATAGTTGGTTGCGAAGGGAGAGAACCAGAATGCAGGGACATGACTGAGTAGGACCCTTGAGTTAAAGAACGAGCCTGTGAGTCTGTAAATGAGTATTCCTTGTAATCATCTGTGACGAATGCCGATATGTCATGCAATAGTCTACTGTTCAATTAATATGAAGTAAAGTCTAGACTGGTTTCTTAGCTTGGTGTGTATGGTTGTTTATAATGTGTGACCCTCTTAAAATTTTAAACATCTTGTAAGATTCATACATGTAGTAGTTTCTTTGTATTGGATGGTATGTTGTTATCTCAATTATGTATGTGATGTTGTTTATATATTAACAACGGATGCATCCTTGATCCCATGACAAACCCTTCTTAGTTCTAGTCATGGCACGCCTTGGGGTGAGGCTCCTTATCCCTTGGGTAAGGTGAAAATGTCAGTGTTGTCCTAGACTACAATGATCTATTGTTGGCCCTCTGCGCTTGAACTTAGGGTATTCTCCCTTGATGACTCTTTTGTGCCAAAAAATGGTTCCATTGCCGAGACCTGAAGTTATAAGAACTGGTTCGGAACATGGTGTCGAGGATATTCAAGAAAGAGATTAGGGATTGGTGGGATCACAGAATAGACTAGTTTATAGCAGAGCAAGCTATCCAAAGGAATCAACTGATCAACAACGTGAGTGAAGGGTTTTTATATGCCGAGTGTGCTAATGACCAATATGAGATCTTCTCGTGTAAGTTCCCAGAGGACTTATATAATTGGTTGAATAGGCTAAAAGTGCAGAATTGGTTGGGGGGACGACATAAGCTCGTCGCAATTGGACACTCTCTGACCTCATATCACTCTAGCAGTTAGACAACGAGCTGACCAGAGCAGTCAATTTTTAGGTGAAGACTACAATGGAAGGGTATATAGTCGAGTTTGCCATCGAAAGTTATCAATCTTTCTTTAAGGAAGAAGTAGTGTTCAGATCTGAATTAAGAGGAGGGTTGATGAGGGAAGTATCATTATGGATTAGAATGTTTATGGTAGAAGAAGTACTACTACCCTCACCTACCGTGGAGATGGTAGTGTAAAACCATAGTACCGAGGGAAGGACCTAAGGGGAGAATGCTATCGGTTGGGGAATAGAGATGTTGCTGAAGGAATGGATGTAGAAGGGTTGCAGAAAGCTAGAGACATTAGAGCACAAAGGAAGGTGTTGCTAGCTAACAAGTGGCAAGCGAGAGTGGTTCAAACTATGAAGAAGAGAAAGACGGGACCCCACCAAGTAGGAGCGGTGTCGGGAAAACCCAAAGAGGAAGGGGGAGGGAAAGAGGTTGCATAACAAAGCAATATTGGCAAAAGGAGGGTTAGGAGTCAGGATGATGAAGATGATCCTTCCTTATAGGTTGCACGAAGGATAGTGCAGTAAAAAATGCCAAATAGGTACGAAGAGGAAAGAGAAGAGGACATGGGAAGCGTCATGAGAAGATTATTTTCCAAAGGAGACGCATCCACTAGGAGTCAACAACAATACCCCTAAGGTATAGGTAGTATTCCTCCCAACCTTCCCTTGGTACCTTACTATAAGCCGGAGAAATTTGTTATTAAATTAGCTTAGGCAATACGGGTACACAACGTGCATGAGAAATATAAGGTCAAATTTAATACAGGAAATAACAAAGGAACTAGTGGTATTAGTAACCTGGGATTGCAAGGATCCCAATAACCAGGGAATAAGGGGTTTGTGTTACTAGCACGTACCAAAGTAAGCATGGTGAGATCTTTTACCAGATATCCAGAGTTTGTGTGGAGGGGAAACAAAGATGTGGAACATCACTGGTATCTCTGCGAAGCTATTTGGAGAGCATGACAGACTCCAGAAAACGTCAAGACAGTTGAGTTCTAGACCACGCTGGGGGAGAGAGCTCTGCGTTGGTTTATAAAATGGGCGAAACAAAACCAGAATCCTACGATAGATGATATGAAGAGAGGATTCATACAAGAATCAAAGTACCTCAGAGAGATCAACAAGGGCTATCAGAGCTATAGGAAATCAAGCAGAAGGAGGGTGAAATTGCTTGGGAACTCATGCAAAGGTTTAAGGATGCCATCGTTAAGCTGAGTTACACTCTAGATATGAATCACCAGCGAGATTGGTTCATCAAGGCACTCCTTCCCCTCACAATAATGCCACTGACACAACAAAAGATTGGGAATCTCCAAGATGTTTTGGAGCAAGCATCATGCATAAAGGCCATGACTAGATATCCTCATGAATATCGAGGAGGGATGAGTTTGTAGGATTCGTCAATTGTAGGCCTTCAAAATTAGATCGCAACATTAACTGAGAAATTGAAGGATCTTCAACCAGTGCAGCCAGCCAGACCCAACGTATGGTGCACACATTGCATGGTGGAAGGACATGTCACGACAGAGTACCCAAGGTTGCAGGGAATTAACCATCCCAGGGGGGTTGTGGGATCATCAAGGACCCCAATAGCCACAAGAGTTGAGGCAGTAGGAGTGTAAGGAGTTTTTCCCGAATGAAACAACCAGGAATATTGTGAGATTTGTAGAATGTATGGACATCTACCACGGATGTGCCTGATACTGCAGAAGTACTCTAATGTCCCTAATACAACTATTGTGAGTTTTGTGCATCTACCACATCACAATGACCAGTGCCAAGCACTCGATGCTCTAGTAGAATGGCTAAACAGGTCGAAGTTCAGGATTAATGAGTCAAATCGAGGAGGAGGAGAAGGAAATGGGGGAGGAGGAAGAATGGGAGGAAGAGGCCCCATAAGGTGTTACAACTGTGACCAAGAGGGACATGTCGCCAGGGTATGCCTGTTCCCTAGGAGACCATAATGTTTACATTGCCGAATCAATACTCATGCCACGAAGGATTTCTCGGTACTCATTTCAAATGGGAGGAAAGGACCAGACAGAGGGGGGATAATCTAGTTAACATCAAAACTTGTACCGACGACAGTATTCCCATAACCAATATCAATATAGTTATAAGAGGGGGAAAGAAAAGGGGGGAGGATCATGGTATTGTGGACCCACCCTTGATAGTTAAGGCAACATCCCCAAAGAAATCACACCAACCTGAGTGACAAAAATAGTATTATCAAGAGGTGGCTAAGCTACTCGAGGGGATGACTGAGATGAAGGAAGATCGGAGATAGAATGGCCACGTGCTCAATAGTAATCATCTGATTAAAGAATGGTTTAAATTATTCCTGCAGATCGTTAAAGATGAATACATGTTAAAGGAGTTGTGGAAAAGTTTAAAGGAAACATTATCAGTGGACGAAGTGAAAGAAAAATGATCATCTACCAACCTACTTGAAAAGCATACCAGAAGAGTGTGGCGAAACAAGAAGAGAAGCAGAAAGTAATTCTGAATTAATGCTCAGGTTGTGGGACTCCAAATTAGGGACATGATGCTAAACCTTGGATCGGATGTAGACATCCTACCCAGGAAAACATGGGAGGCAATGCGAAAGCTGCAACTGAAACACTCATCGATTCAACTAATAATGGTGAATCAGTATTGTATCCTGCCCATTGGAAGGATAGAAAACATAGAAGTAGATGTGGAAGGGGTGAAGGCACACATTGATTTCAATGTGATCGATATAATGGGAGATAAGGACCCATACCCAACGCTCCTTGGGATCGACTGGGACTATGAAAACTATGTTTTCATTGACCTAAAGAAATAATTGATGATTTTCGAAGTAGAAGGAATGAGGATGATCCAACCCTTTGATCTGTATCAAGGACCCAGGTTCACAGAACCTGTAGATGACAGGGATGAGTCAGGAACGCTAGACCAGCTATACACACTAACAGCTGGAAAAATGGAAGACTACATAAATCCTAATGCAGGAGGATCCATTAAATGGAGGAGTATCCAGAGCTCGGAGATGAGTTCAGAAGCTACATGGGATGCATGGTAGAAAGGTGGATATGAACTCAACACTAGACATTGTGTAATGATAGGTTGGATCAATTGGATAGGAGCAAAGGTAAGAAAATATCCCAAGTTCCATGGCATTGAACCAGTAGACATATTTTTCAACAAAGTAGACAAAGAATTGAGGGAAGACCAAAAGATTCCATTGCTTGATATCACGCTCCTTGTCATGCCCGCAAGGTGGTGGAAAATACACCGCAACACATTGCGGGAGTGGGAAGCCATAAAGAAAGCCATGAGGGAGAGATTTGGCTAGGAGGAAGATTGACTGCAAGATAATATGAAATACAAAGGGAATTCAAGTCCTGAGAGGCACGTAGAAACCTGCATAAACGGTTGGAAAATACAGGGGATCCCAAAGGAATTGTGGGTACATATATTCATACATACCCTAAGTACCGTTCCCCGAGCTTGGTACATGAAAGAGGAACTCCATAGGAAAATGACGGATTGAGATGTTTTGGAGGCACAGTTCGTTAGCAGCTTCTCATTCAGAGGTGATGATGCATGCATGACCGAGACACTCCATGCAATTAAGAGGGTTTTATTCACCCCAGAATAGTTGATTGAATGTTGTATGGATGAAAACTTCCTACAGTGTCTGTACGACACAGATTCTCCAGAATATGTGACATGTGACAAGGTGGATGCAAAGCCAAATGAAGATGGGTTAGACGGATTGAGACACCTGACCTTTGAGGAAATAGAAGGAGAAAGAGACATCCAAGAGAGTCCTTTAAGAGAAGGTGTTCATCTTCTGTCGATGAAGCTAAGAAAACAAAATGTTGGGAAAAAGGATAAACCCAAAATGGCGTCTATGGGAGATTATTGGGATGAACAGACGATAAAAGAAATTTTCAACCTATTGTAGGAGTATTAGGACTTGTTTCCAGCATCAGTAGCAGAGCTAAAAGGAATAAAAGGAGATATAGGGGAGTTGAAGATTGTCCTGGGACCAGATGCTCGTCTAGTGAAGCGTAAACCATATAGATTGAACCCCAGGGTGAAGGAAAATGTTAAGAAGGAAATAGAAAAAATGTTAGAAGCAGGGATAATATTCCCAGTAGATGAAGCAGAGTGGATAAGTCCCATAGTTATATAAAACAAGAAGGTTGCGATAGAAATTAGGGTATGCATTGATTACCGGCTTCTCAACAATGCATGTGTGCATGATCCATTCCCGACACCTTTCAGTGATGAATTACTGGATAACATAGTGGGTAATCAAACATATTCATTTATAGATGTATTCTCGGGATACCATTAGGTTCGAAAAGCTGAGGAGGATAAAAGGAAAACAACATTCACTACTAAATGGGGGTCATACACATACAACATAATTCCATTCGGGTGGAGGAATGCACCAGCGGTCTTCTCGATGATTGTCTTAGCTATGTTCTGAGACTACATTCATAAGTTTCTAGAAGTGTACATGGATGACTGGATAGTGTATAGCCTGCTGAAGAAACACACAAGATTACTAAGGGTTATGTTTGAAAGGTGCCAACAATTGCGAATTTCCTTAAACCTTAAGAAGTGCATTTTCACAGTCCCATTTGGAACGCTACTAGGACACATTGTCTGCAAAGAGGGAGTGTGTGTAGACCCTGCAAAGGTTGCGGTGATTGTCAACATGGAGCCACCACGCAATGTAAAGAAATTTAGGTCCACTCTAGGCCATACAGGGTGCTACCGATGCTTCATCAGGAATTATGCATTGATCTTAGCCCCATTACTGAAGTGGACGAAATTGTTCACTTGGACTGAGAGCTGCCATGTAGCATTAGATAAATTGAAGTAGAAATTGGTAAGCGCCCTGATGCTTGTCTATCCAGATTGGAACAAAATGTTTTATGTACATATTGATGTGCTAGGGATAGCGTTAGGAGCAGTCTTAGTGCAACCAGGGGAAAGAAACATGGATCACCCGGTGTATTACACTAGAAAAAAGTTGTCAACTGCAAAAAGGAACTATACGACAACTGAGAGGGAGGCCTTGGCCACGGTCTATTCTATGCAAAAGTTCAGGCACTACTTATTGGGGGTGCCATTCAAGTTTTTCATAGACCTAACCGCATTGAAGTTCTTAGTTAAAAAACCAGTACTAGAGGGTAGGATATGCCGATGATTATTACTATTCCAGGAATTCACTTTTGAGGTGGTCATAAAACCAGGTAGATTGAATGTGGGGCTAGATCATTTGTCACAACTGGAGACTTGAGAGAATGGAGGAGCATTGAATGATCAGTTGTTTGATGCCAACTTGTTGAGAGTAGAGGCAATCCCGAATCACCTAGAAGAGATCGCTATGCTATTGACAACAGGGCAATGCCTGGAGGGGTATATAGCGACATAGAGGCGACACTTAATAGTAAGGGAAACTTACTACCAACTAATCGAAGGACGCCTCTACAATATGGGCTTGGATCAAGTCCTGAGACCCTGCATACTTCAACATGAAAGAGAAGATGTGCTATGGGAATGTCACGCGAGAATCGCAAGAGGCCATGTAGGAGGAAAAGCCACTGCAAGGAAGATATTGCATGCACGACTATGGTGGCCAACCCTTCACAAATATTCTAAGGAATATGCTAAGAGCTATGATGTCTGTTAGAGGGTTGGGAAGCCTTCCCAATGGGATGAATTGTCTTTAAATCCTGTTCATGTAGTGCAAATCTTTGAGAAGTGGGAAATAGATTTTATTAGACCCATAATACCACCAAAAATGCATTCATACACAAGATACATAATAACCACTACTTAATATCTCACCATATGGGTAGAAGCATCACCCGTCAGAGACTGTACAACTGACACTGCCGCAAGGTTTATTTTCGAGAACATAATCTCAAGATTTGGATGCTTGAAGAGCCTTAGAAGTGACCGAGGAATGCATTTTATACATGAAACTATTGAGGATCTTTTAAAGAATTTCATGATTCAACATAATAAAAGTAGTCCATATCATCCATAGGCCAACGAGACTGTTGAAGCATTCAACAAAATCTTGGAGACAAGTCTAACAAAGATTATATCAGCCAACAGGGATGATTGGGATGAGAGAATACCAACAACTCTATGGGCGTACAATGGTGAAGAGACTTCATAAACAAACCCCATTTCAGCTAGTATATGGCAGGGAAGCAGTGGTGCTCGCAAAGTTCATAATACCAAGCATGTTCATCTCTGAAGCAATGAGAATGACGAACAATGTAGCATTGAGAGAAATATTAAGTCAACTAATGGAACTTGACAAATCACAGTTCTTGGCCAAGTTTCACTAGTCAGTGGAGTAGAGAAGGAAAAAAACTTGGCACGACAGACATATTAAGAAGAAAAAATTCGAAGTTAGGGATCATGTATTTCTATATGACAGCAAGTTCCAAAAATTCCTAGGTAAACTACAAATACACTGGTTGGGCCCGTTCATAGTTGTGGAAATTAGAGATTTTGGATCAATAAGACTAGCGCAACTAGACGGAGAAATGCTACAAGGATGGGTAAACAGTGCACGCCTAAAGCCCTTCCATAAGTCACCAAACACAAATTCAATATAAAGGGGGGTCTCAAAAATGAGCCCGCAAGTAGGTAGGAGGTAATAAGAGTTAGTCAGTCACGTTAAGTAGTTAGTTGCAGTCATGGCTTTTATATCCTTTTCGTGGAAATAAGAAAAAGTGTCAATAAGGTTGTGGAAACAGTATCATTATACCGCAACCCATTTGTGGTCAAGGTGTGGGGGTAGAGTTAACAGTCACTCGTAGGCATATTCTTTCACATCCCATAAGTTACACGTAGGAAGACACTTTTCCAGTCTTTATGGTCACATGTTGTATCCATCCTTTCTACCGTACCAGTAGTCATTTCCATAATAAGTAACCAATAATGCAACTGTCAAGTGGGAGTTGTAAAATATTTTCCCGTTAGGAACAAGTTTAGTTAATCAATAACCCCCATCATGGTAAAATTAATACGCCATGCGACCCACTTTGTCCTTCCTCAGTTGATGGACCTCTAAATTATACATAAATTAAGGCCCATGCCTCTAAATTAAACATAAATTAAGGCTTATGACCATCCTTCAACACAGTAAACCTCTCTTTCTGCATTAGATAATGTATTTTTAACTTTAATATATTCATTAGGAAGGTTTATGAATAATTGGATATTTGTGCCTAATATTATTTATTTTTGTTGAATATTATGAGAATACTGAGAAGATTGTGAAGATTTGGAGGAGGAGATAATTTAGGGACTTGTTCCCTACTACAGGAGGATCAATAATAAATGATAAATCAACAAGAAATATTGAATTATGGCACAGATTGTGGAACTCCATTGATTGAGAAAATCTAGGAATGTGTTCCACTAATCAAGGGACCAGATCCACTAATCAAGGGATTTTGGTGGGGAAAGCTTCCTCCATTCATGGGGAATGATTCCTAATCATTTTTTATAACTACCAAGTCTAATTTGCCTCTAGGGATAGATTTTCATTAGTGTTCTTGTGGAGAGAACTCGTATTTTTGCAGCTCCATTGTATTTTCTTGCAAGGGATGTAATTGTATTGATGAAATAATGAAGATTGGTGTCACGTTCAGCTTCTAAATCTTGTTCTCCTCCATAGGTAGTTGAGTTTCCTTGGGATTTTCCATCCAAGGATCCTCAAAACCCTTTTGTATCATTTTCTTTCCTTCTTTTCGCTGCTTATTCACATGCATCTCTAGTTTTTATTTCTTTCTACTTCTGCATTTAGTATTAATGATTTCTTGTTGTAGGATTGAGTTAAATGGTTAATGAAAGTTCTTTTGCAGGATCAAAAGAATTATTTCATCCTTGGAAAATCTTTGGAAGTTCATAGTAATCATTGAGTTGGTTGGATTAGTCTTCTTATTCCCAAATCTAGATTGTTGGACCTCCTTGTTAGCAAAGAACAATAAATTTCTGCTATTTTTTAGAGCATCCTAACAAGCTTCAATCGAGTTGGTTCCACTTGCATTAGATCAAAAAATAATTCTACTTCATAACAAAAATTACCCCATTTCATTTGCACTCGTTAGGCTTTTTTTAGATTTATTAGCTCACTAATTCTCGAATTTCTAGATTTTCGACTAGCAATGTTTTACTATTTTTTAGCACGGGTTAACAAAGGTCTTTTTAA
Organism: Pinus taeda; assembly: GCA_000404065.3. Classification (NCBI taxonomy): domain Eukaryota; kingdom Viridiplantae; phylum Streptophyta; class Pinopsida; order Pinales; family Pinaceae; genus Pinus; species Pinus taeda. The sequence goes on along the minus strand of APFE031259575.1, from coordinate 21,258 downwards.
GTGATTCCACTTGGAATGGGGACCTAATACATCCTAGTTAATAACAAAAAATGTCCCATCCAGTTTGGATTTGATTTTCTTGGTCATTCGATGAATTATAGTAAATTTGTACATCATGTAGTAAATCACTGTAGCATCCTGTAGGAAAGCATGTTTTGAGCCCCAATTGAGAAAAATCATCATTGAAGCTAGGATTAGGCCTCTACTTTACTCCATGACATCAAGACCAATTTAACCTTCTTGCTCCACACTTAGGTGAGCATTTTGCTAGTTTTCAAGAGTAGGATTTGATTTCCATTTCTTCTATCTTCAGTCTTATATTAGATCTCATCAATGTTTCATCTTATTCTACAAAGCTTTCCTCATGCATGAAGTAGACAACTAGATCATGAAATTTTGTTTCCCTTAGATAATTGAAATTCTTCTTGTTTTCATGATTTTTGGGTAAATGTCAGTATTCGATGCAATGCAGGTGTTTCAATAGTAAAAAGAGATTTCATGATGAGCAACCTCATCCCAACTTCATCCACCCATGGTCCTCACTTTCTTTCACTAAACCCTCATCAATTTCTTCATTTCACAAGGAAAATTCTCCAAGATTTTTGAGCAAATCCAACCATCTCCCAACTTTGGTTTTGAGTTTTGAAGTGGTCCTAGGCACTCCCTTGCTTCGTTCCATCCACCAACCACCTTCCCTAAGCTTTCCATCACCTTCAACATCCATCATTTTGCTCTCGGCTGTATCTTGTAGGTTTTCAAGGGATCTTGTAGGTTTCCAGGGGATCCTAGGAAATCCTATTTTGAGGTCGAATTGAGGAAAAATCCTTTAGGAAGCTAGCAAAGAGTCCATACTTGTCTCCCAAGCCTTCTGACCATTCACCATCATCTCCAAGCCACTTTCCACATCACCAAAATAGATTAGCTTTCACACTCTCCCATGAAAAAAGAAAAAAATAAAAACAAATTTATTTTATTCATTTACATGCACGACAGTAGAAGGTTTGATGGTTTGAATCCGCATGCTTAGGACAGTAGGAGTGCATACATGTTAACTTAGCATTCTTTTGAAGCAAAGACTCTTAGCAGTTAGTTACAAAATGGTGTGTTTTAGCATTTGATTTCAGTCTCTTTCCTTGTAATTTATTTCTTGCAATAGGTTAAGGTTCCATTTCGAACATTTCATTTTCAGTAATTAGTTTAGGATTTGACTCTAGTACATGCACTCCATTACATCATGACATCAAAGGAAGGACACATTGTATGCTACACATATGGTGAAGATACCTCTTAAGTGCGTACGAAACACGGGTTGATAATTAAATTCGGTAGCCTTGGGAGTTGCAGCATTCTTGTTGCAATACTGAGGCTTGCACTTTTTGGCACCGTTGCCGAGGAGGTGTCAAAATATGCATTGTTTTCTTCCCTAGTTGATTCATTTCTTTTTACTTTTTGCAAAAACAAAAAAAATAATTGCATTAGGCATATTTCATTTCAAAAATAGGAAAGTGCATTGCATTAGTTTTTTCATTCAATCATAAAAACAAAAAAATCTCCAACACCAATGCCCCCAAAGAGAATATGAGAGGCTACATGATCTAATAGAGAGGTTCATGTATAATGTTAAGAGGGGAAAACTACATCATTTAGGATCTGACACGCTAAAAAACCTCTTACTTAGAACAGTTAGGGATGAATGGATTAATCTCTTTGATCTTGTGATTAGAGGTGATGTATACCAATTATCATTTGAAGAAATTTGCGAAACATGCAAACACATATCAAGAGGAAGGGCAAGAGTAAGTCAATCAGCATCAATATTGGTAAGTCAAGCTAAACTTGGAAATTTGTTTGATGACTTTAAAACATAAATTCTAAGAAATCTAACCGAACAAGTAGAAATGTTAAGAATACAAAATGAGAAAAAAGAAGATGTTTGTGTTGTCCATACAGAATCACATGATGTTAAATGTTGCTCCTCATTACCAAGGTTGAAGGAAGTTCACCAAGAGGACAATGGAGCAAGTCAATTGCCAATGCAACAATGTTATGTAGCTCCAAGAGGACCATGGTAGCCTATTCATCACGATATGATGCAAGAGCCTAATTCACAATTTCAAGCTTATGCACATCCACCTCAAAGTAATTGGAACACACCCTTTCCTTGGAAACATTGGTAATCTCAAACCCAAAACCAATCTTGGAAACAAGGTTGGCAAGGAACTTATGGGAGCCATCCACAATATCCTCAATATTTTCCTCAATATCCTCCATACCCAACTCCATGTTATCCCTACCATTCACCTCTAGCATAACCACAATCCCAACCACATCCATCTCAAATATACACTCCCACTCAATTACCTGTAACACCATTTCCAAACCCACACATTGAAGTAGCTCAACCCACTTGAAATTTTAAGGTACGACACTTCCAAACATCTCCTCTTGAGCTCAATGGTATTCACCATAGCTTGGGAACATTATTACAAAAAAGTGATTCTCTTGATGCCATTGAGGGACAACATGCAGAGAAAGAATATTTTAAAGAGAAGGTCAAAGATTCATGGGTTGCACTTGATGAAGAGCTGACAATAAAATCAGAGGCTGAGAAAGCTCCCTCATGGTTATCATCAATTCCTCCACGTGTTCAAGAGAACAAGCAACAAAAAGAGGAAGATTTGAAGGTCATGGAAGAAGAAGACATCGAAGATGATCCAAATCAGCAAGTGGACCAAGGGCATCACAACTATATTGAAATATGGTTCTAGACAGTCATTAAGTTGCAGCAATACCCTCTTCTTCAAATGTGCTTGAAATCATCAAAGTCAAATCATTTGATCTTTCAAATCTAGGTACAAGTCAAAGCGTACATTTCAAGCCTCCAAATCATTTTGTCTATCATCTTGATGTGCACATGGCTCCATTGGAATTATTATTATACTTGAAAGTGATTTTGTTTTTCAAGTAGGGTAGGGTAGAAAAAAAAATGAAAAGAAAAAGAGAAAAAATAAAAATCTCAGGTGAAAACCTCCTTGGAGGTGCCTGAGATTGACTCATTGATTGAAAACCTCAATGAGGCATTCAATGGGTTGGGGTAAAAAAGAGAAAAAAAAGAGAAGAAAAAAATATCCTTGGTGAAAACCTCATTTGAGGCACCTAGGCAGGTCTACTAGTTGAAAACCTCCTTGAGGTGGCTAGTAGGCCTAGAAGAAAAAAAAGGAAAAAAGAAAAAAATATTTGCTTCATGTATCTCTCTGATGAATGCATGTACTCTCCAACATCTGCAAGCAACAAGAACAAGTTGGTACCAAAAGGAAAATTGGTTAAGCCTAGTCAAAAGAAGTCAAATTTTGACTTTCTCCTCCTTTGCTCAAATGCTCCAACAAGGCAAAGGTCATGCCAATCCATCACCCTCATCTATTTTCACCATCCACCCATCATTCTCAAGCTTCTACCATTCAGTTTGCTTGTTGTCCTAAAAAATATAGGATGCTCTGTTTTACTACATGATACAAAAATGCATAGAGCATAAATTTGGTTTTCCATAACTTGAAAACCATGCATCCATTTGCCAAAATATTTCAGAGGGAGATGCATATGGATGCTGGTGACATGGTTTATCAATTTCAGCAAATTCCAGTGCATAGCTTTTGAGAAATCAACCTCCATCACCTAAAACCATTTCTTCAGTTTCTTAATATCCGTGCATCCATTTAAAAAACTCTTTCATGGGGAGATGCATATGGATGATGGTAACATGCCCAAGAAATTTCAAAAAATTCTAGTGCACGGTTTCCAAGAAATCAACCTCCATCACCTTTAGCCATTTTTATTTTTTCTCAAAATCTGTGCATCCATTGACCACAATGTTTTTATGGGGAGGTGGATAATGATGACAGAAACATTCTCAGAAAGTTTTAGGTCAATCCCTTATACCATTTGGGAGATATGGACAAAACAAGTCGATGTCCTGAGAACCTACAAGATTACCTGAGATCCTACAACATATAGAACATCACCTACATGATTAGCAGTGAACAATTTTGAAAGGAAAAAACAGAGGTTGACATTATCAAGCAGTGTTAAGGAGGTAGGCTCTACATTTCCCCACATTTTTCCAAGTGAAAGGAACATAAAAAATACCCTTTTAGTTTGTTGAAAGTGATTACAACATAAGGAAATTGTATACACATAATTTTTAAATTTGGTATCAGACCTATACAAACCTCCATCCATAAGAGAAAAATGACAGGGGGAACCCATCAACATAGTGAGGATTCGTCAACACCCTCTTGTACTAGAGATATTCACAAGGCACAATTGGATGGGTTTCTTTGAAAAATTGAGGGGATATGACAATGAAGTAGCCATAGATTTGTAGTCAGCTTCAACATGGAGATCTAGAGGTCAAAGAAGCTTCCCCGGAGCTTAGCAGCAACATCAGGATCATCAACATCACCATCCAACACTTGAACATCAACATCAACTCAGCAGCAGCATGCAGGTCTCTCCAACAACCATTAGGTAGATATAGGTATGCAATATTCTTGACCTCTTCTCTTGAGCATATTATACTTGGAAATTTGTTTTCAATGCATGAGAGATGAGGTTTTATAAGCTAAGGATGGGTCAATAGTCTCAACTGCTTTCAACTAGTTAATTTCAACTCACTCCTTCACTCATGCAATGTTGAAAAGTCAAATTATGAAGGGTGGTGATTTTAAGGAATGAGGAAAACAGTTAAAAGAGGAAATTTTGGCAAAGGCCAAGTCACCACAGCACTCCAAGCCCTCCATCCACTTCATATTCACTATCTATTCATCATTCATCCATCCCATTTCATTCTTGAAAAAAACAAACAGAGCATCCTATCCATTTTCACAAACCTACACTACTCCCTTTGAGCCCTAGCATCATCATCCAATCCCTCTTCATTATTTCTCATCACTCCCATACAATTAGAAGACCCTGAAAGAGGAGGAATGACTACTATAGGAAGACAAAATGTTGCTAAAACCCAACACGTCAGTGCCTAAGAGAGACCTAATCAAAACATAGAACTCCAAGGCCATTAGGCAATCATCTAGGCCACAAGAGAGAAGAAGAAGGAAACAAAAGGAAATGAGGCATTCACCATCAAAATAGAACTCAAACTGTAATGATGAAAAAAGGTTTTCCAAGAGGGATTCAATCTATTTCTAGATTTTTTCCAGGGCCTAAAAATGGGATAAAGGCATGGGAGTTAAGTTGAGGGTCTACCCTAACCTTAGACTATCATTTATGCTCAAAACTAGTTTCCTATAGTTTTGATAGGAATTACTACAGGATGTCCTACTTCTCATCTAAAGGTAGTTTAAAGGTTTTAGAAGTGCCCAAATGGTGGAACAAGGTATTAGAAGGTTGATAAGGATATGGAAGACCTTGCTAAACTGAAAAATATTCAAGAACTCATCTTGAATAAGGGCAATGAAACAAGCTAATGGTCTCAAGAAACAATGATTTTTCTTTGCACAAATACGTTTTTGGGCTTGTCCTTGCAGAAATAATAGCCAAGATTCTTAATGCATGAGAGAGAGGCCACCAGGGCCATGGATGAGGCACAATGAGGTCACTAAGTTGCTCAAAGGATGAGCAACACTTTCAGCTGGGGATGGGCTTCTAAATTACACGTAAATTAAGGCCCATGCCTCTAAATTAAACATAAACTAAGGCCTATGACCATCCTTAGCACATTAAACCTCTCTTTCTGCATTAGATAATGTATTTTTAAATTTAATATATTCATTAGGAAGGTTTATGAATAATTGGATATTTGTGCCTAATATTATTTATTTTTGTGGAATATTACGAAAATATTGGGCAGATTATGAAGATTTGGAGGAGGAGATAATTTAGGGGCTTGTTCCCTACTACATGAGGATTAATAATAAATGATAAATCAACAAGATATTATGGAATTACGGCACAAACTGTGGAGCTCCATTGACTGAGAAAATCTAGGAATGTGTTCCACTAATCAAGGGACCAAATCCACTAATCAAGGGATTTTGGTGGAAAAAGATTCCTCCATTCATGGGGAATGATTCCTAATCATTTTTTATAACTACCAAGTCGAATTTGCCTCTATGGATAGATTTTCATTGGTGTTTTTGTGGAGAGAAATCGTATTTCTGCAGCTCCATTGTATTTTCTTGCAAGGGATGTAATTGTATTGATGAAATAATGAATATTGGTGTCATGTTCAGCTTCTAAATCTTGTTCTCCTCCATAGGTATTTGAGTTTCCTTCGGCCTGGCCATCCCAGGAGCCTCAAAGCCTTTTTGTATCATTTTCTTTCCTTCTTTTCACTGCTTATTCACATGCATCTCTAGTTTTTATTTCTTTCTACTTGAGCATTTAGTATTAATGATTTCTTGTTGTAGGATTGAGTTAAATGGTTAATGAAAGTCATTTTGTAGGATCACAAGAATAATTTCATCCTTCGAAAAGCTTTGGAAGTTCATAGTAATGATTAGTCTTCTTATTCCAAAATCTAGATTGATGGACCTCCTTGTTAGCAAAGAATGGTAAATTTCTACTATTTTTTAGAGCATTCTAACAAGCTTCAATTGAGTTGGTTCCACTTGCATTAGATCACAAAAACATTCTAGTTCATAAAAAAAATTACCCCATTTCATTTGCACTTGATTTCGTTAGGCATTCTTTTAGATTTACTAGCTCACTATTTCTCGAATTTCTAGATTTTCGACTAGTAATGTTTTACTATTTTTTAGCATGGGTTAACAGAGGTATTTTTGAGTGATTCCACTTGGAATGGGGACCTAAGACATCCTACTTAATAACAAAAATTGTTCCATCCATTTTGGATTTGATTTGTTTGGTCATTCGATGAATTATAGTAAATTTGTACATCATGTAGTAAATCATTGTAGCATCCTGTAAGAAAGCCTGTTTTGAGCATGAATTGAGAAAAATCATCATTGAAGCTGGGATTAGGCCTCTACTTGACCTCCATGCCATCAAGACCATTTTAACCCTCTTGCTCCACACTTAGGTCAACATTTTTCTAGTATTCAAGGGTAGGACTTGATTTCCATTTCTTCTATCTTCAGTCTTACATTAGATCTCATCAATGTTTCATCTTATTCTACAAAGTTTTCTTCATGCATGAAGTAGAGAACTAGCTCATGAAATTTTGTTTCCCTTCTATAATTGAAATTCTTTTTGTTTGCATGATTTTTGGGTAAATGTCAATATTCGATGCAGTGCAGGTGTTTCCCTAAATGGATAAGAAGTAACCCTTGTAATGAATCGCCACTTAATGTTGTAGAAACATGTTTCCTTTGTTAAGAGACTCGCGCAACTGACAAATGCCCGTCATTTCCAATACTTAATCTATGTATCAAGGAGCAGAAGGAAACATGGAATTGGTGTGCTTCATCAATAAAAAAATACTGACACCACTAAGGCCATTCCAACAACATATAAATCATAACTCTCCACAGTATTTTATTTTTTATAATGCACAATTTCCATCCCAGCCTCCGTATCAACCGAACCCACCCTCTTGGGCTATTCCAAATCACTGGCAGTATCCAAGGCAACCTATTCCTCCTTACCAACCATTTAAGTATCAAAATGCACAATGGAATAACCTTCCATAAGGATGTACACCTCCATTTCCTCAAAAACCATATTTAATTCCTCCACTTCCTCCTTGACTAAAAAACATCCCTAAAATTACTTCTCCTTGAAAACAATGTCAACACCTTGCTTAACTAGCACTAAATCGCAACAATAAGCAAGCCCAACCAAATTACAACAATGAGGTTGCTTATAAAAATTATTCTCTTGATGTACAAGAGATCAACCAAAGGTAAGGGAAAGTACTATGGGATTCTCCCAAACCTAACCAAGTATAAGTGGAAGAAAATGATAAAGGAGATATTCTCACCCAATAACTCATTCATCCATCAACTCCACCTTATCTGGAGACATCAAAGGAAAATGAATGTTAGGAAAACTTAAAAAATTATGTATCAAAAGTCACCTTCTATAGGTTATCAAATATGTTCTCATATACAATAGTACATCAAGGAGAAATGACTTAAAAGGTCTGGGAGAAAGAATAAGGGTACTCATACCATAAACATCATTGTACAAGTAGAAAACCTTATTCTTGGAAGGTTGATTGTTCTTAAGCATTTGGATCTAAGCATCCACAAGGTAGATACCCACATCAACCAAGTCGCTATATAGAATACATTGATTAATTTAAGTGATGCAATCAACGTTCTGATTAATGAAACCATGATGAGATTAGGCCTCCAATATTCACCAAGGAAAACCACTGTTGCTTCACCTTGTTGGTAGGTCAATACTAGAGCCTTAAGAGATGCTAGAATATGTTATAGTCTACATTGATTACTACAAATATCCCAATAATTCTTTAGTACTTCAACCTAAAACCAAATTCATACTATATCCATACTTCCACCTATTCCATTTGTACATTTGACAAGTTTTTGACTAGCAAGCAAGATGATTAAGATATATTTATTTGTAATTTTCCACAAAATCAATATCTTCTTGTTATACAAATTAGTAGCTTAAATGATGGAAAAAAAACCACATTTTTTTATAATTATTATAAAGACTTTTGGGTAGAATTTTTAATAGAAAATGTGATAAGCCTAATACCAAATCCAGAATGATTTATCCCTTTAAGACCCTAAAATTCAAACAAACCTCATTGCTGATCAAAAGAAAAAAATGTTGAATATTTTGAAAAATAATGCTACATCATTTGCATGGGAATATAAGGACACAAAAGAAATCCACTACATCTATTCCAACACATTTACATCAAATAATATTGCAAACCTATCAAGTGGCATCAAAGAAGGATGAACACTATTAAAGATATTGTGAAAGAGGAAATATAAAAACTCCTAGATACTAGATTCAGTCTACCCAATCTTTGATAGTGAGTAGGTATCACTTTTAGTCATTGTCCCTAAAAATAACGGTAAATGGATAGTGCATGTAGATTATATGGATCTCAATAAATCCACTAAGAAATATCATTTTCCCTTCCCATTTATTGAACAAGGCCTATATGTCTTGGTAGTAAAATAATACTTCTAATTCTTGAATTGATTTAGTGAATCGGATACAAATCTAACCAAAAGGCCAAGATAAGACTACATTCACCTTCCCCTCAGGTATATTTTCCTACAAGGTTCTTCCCTTTGATTGATGCAACACTTTTTCCACCTTCCAAAGAGTTATATTAAGTATCATTTTAGACCTCATCCAAGATATTATAGAAATCTAGATGGATGATTTCACACCTTATGATATCTCCCTCCAATATGCTTTGGGAGGTATTCATAAATTCCTTCAAAGGTATGAATAAATGTGTCTCTCCCTTAGTCATGAGAAATATCACTTTTTGATGGCATAATTTGTCTTCCAAGGGAATTGAGGTGGACCCAAACAAAGTAAGCATTATAAAACATCTTCCCTTTCCCCAGAAGAAAATATATCCTATAAGTTTCCTTGGCTATGTGGTTTATTGTATGAGATTTATAAAATATTTCAACAAATTGGCCTCTCCCTTACCAAAGATAAATAATTTTGTTGGACCCCACAATGCCAAAAAGCTTTTGAGTGCATAAAAGAAAAGCTTACATCAACAGTTGTCCTACAAGGCCCCAATTGGAATCTTCCTTTTCCATATTCATATTCATTCCTTATATAGAGAAATAGGAGCAATGTTGGGACAAAAATACCCAATAATATTTATTATGTTATTTACTTCATCGGTAAGAATTTAATCAATGCAAAATTAAACTATACAATAACTAAAAAAAATCCAAGTAGTGATTTATGCTATTAACAAGTTTAGGTATTATGTATTTGTACATATATGCCTTTCTTCCATCAAATACCTCATGAAAAAAGCTAATATTAATGGAATAATTATTAGATGGATTATATCATCACAATAATTTGATCTCATTATATTTGACAAACTAGGAAGCCAAAATGTTGTTGTAAGTTTTTTGTCAAGACTAACTAATGTTGCAAATGAAGAAGTAATCGATGATCAATTCCCAGATGAGAAAGTATTTTCCATATTAGTGCATACCCCTTAGTTTTTTAACATAGCTAACTATCATACAATAGGGAATATTCCTTCAAATTTTTATTATATAGAAAGATTCAAATTTGTTAGGAAAAGTGCACCTCACACTTGGATTATAGGATGTCTGTTCAAGCTCGAACCAAATCAAGACTTGAGAAGAAGCATGAGGGAAGATGAAGTGCCCAATATCCTCCATGCATGTCATGATGTACCATGTGGAGGTCATTATGCTGCAAAAAAGACAACCTACAAAATCTTGAGGGTTAGCTACTTTTAGCCTACCCTACATAAGGATGTCCTCATATAGATTTCTTAATGTGATGAACATCAAAGCATGGTGAAACCCACTAGAAAAAGTGAGATGTAATTCAAACCATAAGTATTATTTGAACCTTTTGATAAATGGGGCATGGAATTTGTAGGTCCTATATATCCTCCTTTAGAGCAAAAAATATATATCTTAGGATGCACTAATTACTTAACCAAATGAACTGAGGCCAATGTAGTTACAAAAAATACATAGTAAAAGGTAGTTGAGTTTTTAAGAGTGAAAATATTCTACAAGTTTGGGTTTCTAAGAGAGATAGTTACTTATCAAGGTACTTAGTTCACTTCAAATCCTAGTTAGCAAGTCATGAAGAAGCACCACATTTAGCACAAGAAATCCACTCCTTATCATCCATAGGCCAATGGACAAGTCAGAGTAACCAATAGGGAGTTTGAGAACATCCTCACAAAGACAATTATATTAAGTAAGAGGGATTGGACCAACATATTTACAAAATAAGCATGGGCATATAATTCCACATGGAAGACCACTACAAAGTTCACACCCTATGAGCTAATATTTGGTAAGAAAGCCATGTTTCCCATTGTGTTTGAGTTTTCTACCTTGAAGTTGTCTTTGTTAGATGCATAGGAATAATTAAGGTAACAACTCAATGCATTAGATGAAGATAGGATGCAAGGTATCTTGTACACCGAGAGAATTTAGTTGTACACAAAAATATAGCATAGAAATTGCATCAAACCTATGATTTTCAAGGAAGGAGACTGGATATTACTATATGAATCTAAATTTAAGGATTTCAAGAGCCAAATCATGGTCAATTGGCTTGGAACATACATAGGTAAAAAATGATATGATAATTTCTTAGTAAATTAGAACCATAGATGAGGAATAAATCCCATTGTTAGTGAATGATTTCATGCTCAAAGTCTACAAGATGCCCTTGACAAAAGAGGGATTTGAAAAATTCGTGAAGAAGTAGGATTTGGATGTGATTGACTTCTCTCAATATGTTTGAGCCCTCAAAAGTGAACAAAAGAAAAATTATAAAGTTTTCAAGTGAAAACCTCAATGAGGCATATTGGATAAGCTTCTAGTTTAAAGCCTCATAGGAGGAAACTTTAAGTCTGCAAAAAAAAAAA
>APFE031259571.1:7810-20841 GCA_000404065.3 Pinus taeda | reverse complement strand
TCATGCCTCCAGGCCATGACACCCCATGCATCTCTGCTTGTATCTAATTTACAATTTTTTGTTAATATAAGTTATCTCCTTTGCCAACAAAAAAGGACTAATAATTATTCCATAACGATATTTAAATTTAATTATTAAGGACATAAAACTTAGTACTTACAATAAAATTACAATATAACAATATTCTTAACCATGGATATTCACCCCCACTTTACCATGGATATTATTAACTTGTAAATAGGTTTTGTTACAATACCATGGATTATCAACATCACATACCGAAAAACCATAACTCATTTGACAGTGAAAAATTAAAATGTAAAATATATTAGACCATACATATATCATTAATTACACAAAGTGACAATTCTTGAAAATATGGAGGGGGGGGAGAGAGAGTGAGGGAAGTGTGAGAGAGATGGTGAGAGAGGAATGAAGAGAGAGGAGGGGAGGGAGAGAAGGAGAGAGGGAGGGAGAGAGAGAGAGGGAAGGAAGAAAAAATACATATAGAGATAAATGTAGAGATAGAGAGTGATAAGGGAGAGATGGAGATAGAGTGAGGGAGAGAGGAGAGCAGTGAAGACACGAGAGAGAGAGAGAGGGGGAGAAAGGAAGAGAGAGAGGGAGACATAGATATGGAGGAGTAGAGGGAGGAGAGAGAAGGAGAGAGGGAAGGAGATAGTGATAGAGTTGGAGGGTAACGAGAGAGAGAGAGAGAGAGAGAGAAAGAGAGAGAGAGAGAGAGAGAGGAATTAAGATAGACAAGGAGAGAGGGAGGCAGAGAGAAATGGAGTTGGAGGGGTGAGAGTGAGAGAGGGAAGAACAAAGACATATAGAGATAGACATGGTGAGAGAGAGGGATTGACAAGGGAGACATGTAGAGATAGTGAGTGAGATAGGAGAGAAGGGGAGGGGAAAGAGATGGAGAGAAGGGAAAGAGAGACATAGGGAGGAAAATATGGAGGGGGGGAGAAGGAGTTAGGGAGTGAGATAATGAAAAAGTTGGAGAGAGAGAGAGAGAGAGAGAGAGATAGAGAGAGAGAGAGAGTGGGGGGAGAGACAAAGGGATGTGGGAGAGAGAGGGAGGAAAAGAGAGAGAATTTGAGATAGAGAAGGAGATAGGGAAGGAGAGAGAGATGGAGTTGGAGGGAGATAGAGAGAGAGGGAGAGAGAGATGGAGTTAGTGGGGGAGAGAGAGGGAGGACAAAATAAACACATAAATAGATAAAGGTGGAGAGAGAGAGAGAGAGAGAGAGAGAAATATGGAGAGAAAATAAAAGAGAGATATATCTGGAGGGAGAGCGTGTATGTTTGGGGGTGAGATAGATAGACAAAGAAGGAGATAGCAAGGGATATAAATATATGGATGGAGGGGGCAGAGAGGGAAGAAGAGAGAGACATAGTTGATAAGAATGTAGTAAATTACAGATAGTTTACAATTTCAAGAATCAAACATTTCATGTAAGTGAACATTTTATTTAAGATAAAGTTTCAAGTATTTTATTTATGGTTGAATTACTATATCACAAAAATAAATGCGCGTATACACGCTGGTTCAGTGAATGAAAACGACGTATACGCAGGTTGTTCCAAACACAGAAGCGTATGCACGCATGTTGAAGGTTATTGAAATGGCGTATATACTTTAATTTGTGATCTAGATGCTTCTATTTATTGATGCTGTGTTCTGGGCTCAGTTTTTGGTGTGTGGTTTCTGGTACTGTGTTTTGGGTACTGCTGTCAAAGAAGTATCTACTTGATTTAGATCTAATTGTTGGAAAGGAGATTGGTTGATGGAGAAATTCTTGATGATTGATCGATGTTCATGGATCCAGTCTGAAAATTTATGAAACGTGGTCCCTGGAAGAAAGAGAAGGTTGTAGCCTTTTGTAGGTCAGCACCTATGTACTAGTATCTTGGCTAGTGTAAGAGCTAAGGGGGTTGTTTCTCCCTTCCAGGAGAAGCCGGAGAACGAGAGAGGGTTGTAGCTATCTACAGGTTGCAACCTGCGAACTGGTAAAGGACTGCACCAGTACATTGTAAAAGAAATTTCTAATTTAAAAGAAGATAGAGACGAATTGCAGCAGGTGGTTTTCACCCACATTGGGTTTCCACCTTATATCTTGTGTTCTTGTGTGTGATTGTCTTTCTGCTCCGTTTTACTGTATCTAGTTACTGGTTATTTGATTCTGCAACACATATTAACAATCATCATAAAGGTTGTGGAGGCGGCGTAGTGGTAAAGTCGGCCTCGTCATGACGGACTGGTCTTGTGTTCGATCCCGAGCAAGGTCGTAGCTCGTCGTGCGAGTAGTTAGTCTAAACCGGGCCAAGCCCACTACCTTTTTGGATATCATGCTTCCCTATCTCGGAGATGACTCTGCAACGCACTGAGAGCAGGAAAACACACGAAACCCTAAGCGCCGCCGCACAAGACATCAGCGTAAGCCGTAGCAGGTCTGGTCACTGACCACCCTATGGCAGCAGCCGCAGGAGGGGAGCGCTCTGCCTCCCCTCCACTGGAGACGCCCAACAACAACATGACAAATCTGACAAAGAATCTGCAACATGCAAATGCAGACCCAGAATCAGCAAAAGACAACACACGAATGCAACAAGAACAGCCGGACCCAGATCAAAGTACTGAAGACGATGCAAGCGATAGCAGACCCAATACAACGAAAGCAGCTCAACCCAAGGTAACCTCGGCAACCTGCATTCCAAAAGCTGCAGAATCGATCAAGATCGAGCTACCCAGCCACCATATCAATGAGGAAATCCAATTCATGCCGGACCATGCACTGATTGGAAAGTTCTTGGGATTCTGGCCCACAGAAAGAGCCCTGCATGGTTGGATAGCTTCAAAATGGAAGCCCAAAGGACAAGTGACTCTGCAACTTGGTCCAAAAGGCTTCTTCACAGCCATTTTCAACTTCCTAGAAGACAAAACCAGAATATTTGAAGGAGGGCCGTACTTCTTTAACTCTTCCGGCTTGTATTTAACGGAATGGAAACCACGGTTCAATCCTGACAAAGAGGATTTCAGCTGGGCCCCTGTTTGGATCAGAATGTACTCCCTTCCGGTTGAGTACTGGAGAGAAGAAACACTGGAAGGCATAGGCAACAAGTTGGGGACCTTCATCAAAGTTGCTACTGAAACCAAGATGCACAAATATACCTCATATGCCAGGATCTGCGTTCAAATGCACCTCACCAAGACCCTAGCAGCTACGGTAAGTCTCTTTCACGATGACTATGAATGGAAGCAGCCTTTAGATTATGAGCATATTCCTTTTCGCTGTAGGAAATGTCATAAACATGGACACCTCTTCCGGGACTGTCCATTAAATGTGCAACCCAAGTCATCTCCCAATGAAACCACCACTGACCCTGAAGGCTTCAAAAAAATTCTCAATTGCCGTCGACATGCAAGGAAACACCAGGCTAATCCGCCTCTGCCCCAATCCTCTAAGGTACCCCCCAATAACCGCTTCTCTACCTTAGATTCTCTCGACCCCCAATCTAGCCCCAATGCCGCTAACCCTGATTCTCTGCATCCATCCCAGCCCATTCACAATCAGGTCAATACCCCTTCATCCTCTGTTCTAGCCCATTCCAAAAGTATTGACCCTCCCTCTGCTAAAAAAGCCGCCTCTGCTTCCGACCTTGGTCCCCAACACTCCTCCAAAGGAAAATCTTTGCTAAATGAGTCCACACAAGTTACAGACATGGATCTTGATGCGGCCTTAGCCCTAAGCCTTCATGAAGATGCAATGGAAGACAACATTTTAGACATTACAGCCCCTGACAACATGGAGGAAGATCACGAAGATGTAGATCTAAAAGAGTTCAACATCTCCAAGCTTGATATCTCCAAACTGGAAACAGCGTGTCAGCAAAAAGACTACACCTTAATCCCTCCTTGGCAAATAGATAAAATTGAAGGAGTCCTAACAAGGGTTCAGCATCATAAAAGCCTGGGCATCCAAGGAGGAAGTCAATGGGATGGAAGGAAAATCCTCAAAGAAACAAAGAAAAGAGGCATAAAAACAGACTTACAAAGAACAATAGCAGTGGGAGAAATACTCATGAACTCGGGGCAATTCCCCAAGTTGACCAAGTTTTACAAACCTAAAGCGCAATCTCCATGAAGCTAATCTCATGGAATGTAAGAGGACTCAACAGTCCCTCGAAACACAGAATGATAAAAAATTTAATAATGCAAGAAAAACCAGCAATAGTCTTTCTTCAGGAAACAAAATGCAGCAGCACGACAATAGACAGATTCAGCAATAAAGCCTGGGCGGGCAGTAGTTCAATGTCTGTAGATGCATCAGGGGCTTCAGGTGGACTCTCCATTCTATGGAACCCACAGATCGTCTCACTGGATAATTTCCATGCCACGCAGCACCTCATACAGGCTACTTTCCACCTCATTGGCACCCAAATCCATGGGCACCTCACCAATGTTTATTTCCCGCAATCAATTCAGCAAAAATTGGACCTCTTGGAAACAATCTCCATTCTCAATGAACAAAGGCGCTACCCTTTATGGATAGGAGGAGGAGATTTCAACATAATAAAATCCATGGAAGAGAAGCAAGGGGGGCGCACTAGGCTCGACAGTGACAGCAGCGGCTTCAAACACTTCATACACAACAACCGGCTTGTGGATGTACTTACCTCCAATGGTATACATACATGGTCGAATAAGCGTAAAGGAGTTCACTCTATTGCCTCTCGATTAGACCGGTTTTTAATCTCTGATAATGCCATCCACCTCGGAGGAGACTTCAGTGCAGCCATCATCCCTCAAGGAGGCTCGGACCATTGGCCCATTCTTCTCCACTGGTCCCGCCCTAGCAATTGCAACAACAGACCCTTCCGTTTTGAAGCCTTTTGGCTCTTAGATACCAGATTCAAAGAAGTGGTAAATCAGGCCTGGAAATCTTTCAACCCTCCGGCAGGAGCCAAAATGTACCAGTTCCAGCAAAAACTGAAAAATCTGAAGCAAACACTCAAAAACTGGAACCGAACTCATTTTGGTAACATACAGGAAAGCAAACAGAAATTGGAACAACAAATGAAAGCCCTGCAACAAACTTTCATTTTGGAAGGATGCACAGAAGAGCAATGCCATCAGGAGCAGACCCTCTGGAATCAAATTGAGGAACGTCAAAAACAAGAGGAAGTTCTATGGCGGCAAAAGTCTAGAATTAGCTGGCTTAAAGAAGGCGAGAAAAATACAAAATTCTTCCATAGATCCACCATACAAAGGCGCATGCATAATAAAATCACCTTTGTTGAAAACTAGCAAGGTGAAAGAGTAGAGGATCATGAAGGTACGGAGAAAGAATTCACAGGATATTTCAAGGATATCCTACAGGAACCCAACTGTAACAGGGATGAGGCAATCAGAGAAATCACCCAGCATGTTCCGAAAATTATCAATGATGATCATAATACTTAGTTGCTCCAGCCAGTCTCAACAAAGGAAGTAGAAGAGGCAATGGCTTAGCTCAAAGATGGCAAAGCACCAGGGCCAGATGGATTCACAGCCAATTTCTTCCACGAATTCTTGGGAACTAATCAAAACAGAAGTTTGGGAGCTGGTGGAAGAATCCCGTAGCATGCATTGGGTCCTCCCGTCTTTAAATTCAACTTTCATTGCATTGGTCCCCAAAGAAGCGACATCAAACAAACCTGAGAAGTACAGGCCAATAGCGCTATGTAATGTTATTTACAAACTCATCTCAAAAGTCATCTCCAACCGCCTCAAACCGCTATTACCTCTACTCATATCTCCAGAACAAACGGGGTATGTTGAAGGTAGGCAGATCATGGATGGCATAATTCTTTCAAATGAAGTCATTCATTCTTTAAAGATACTCAAAAAACCAGGTATGCTTCTTAAACTTGATCTCTCCAAAGCTTTTGACAAGTTAAGTTGGAATTATATTCACAAAATGCTGCTTGCATTTGGCTTTAATGCAACCTGGACAAGATGGATCATGAGCCTCATTACTTCCCCCTGTTTCTCTGTCCTTTTGAATGGCTCTCCCTCACCTCCTTTCTATCCCACTAGGGGTATCAGGCAAGGGGACCCCCTGTCCCCTTTCCTCTTTGTTCTCATGGCTGAGGGCCTCAGCAGGCTGCTTAAATCAGCTGTTTCCTCCCAGTTTCTCAAAGGCATATCCCTGCATGGTCGTGCACCTCAAACGCATCAGCAATTTGTTGATGATACTATGCTCTTTGGTCATCCTTCAGTTAAAGAAGCCTCTGCTTTCAACTCTCTATTATCCCTTTTCTCTGAAGCCTCTGGCACCTCCATCAACGCTGCAAAATCCCAGCTCTTTTTTTTCAATACTCCCCCCTCTACGCAAAGGATCATAGCCCGAATTCTAGGATTCACCATCTCCCAACTGCCCTCCAAATACCTGGGTGCCCCCCTTTCCAATTCAGCAATCAAGCAAGAATCCTGGAGATCACTGCTGGACAAATTGGATTCAAAGCTTTCTTCATGGACCTTCAGAGCGCTAAATCTGGCAGGTAGGCTCGTTCTCATCAAATCAGTCTTACAAGCTATGCCGCTTTATCTCTTTTCCATCTTAGCAGCTCCAAAAGGTTTTCTAAAAGCGATACGCAATCTCCAAAGAAACTTTCTCTGGGGATCTACTAGCCAGAACAGGAAGTGGGCTCTCGTCAAATGGACAGAGGTTTGCAAAACCAAATCAGAGGGAGGGCTCGGTCTTCGGGATCCGCTGCAAAGCAACAACACGATGGGAGCAAAAATCTGGTGGAACTGGGTCACCAAGCCCAATATCCCTTGGACCCAACTATGGCAAGCCAAATACGCCAGAGGCAGCCAGTGGAGTGATCTAATCCGAATCAATCCCACTTCACAGGTGTCACTCATTTGGAACAACGCAAAACAGCAAAGCAGTTTCATTCAAGAACATAGTTTCTGGGAGATCCATTCAGGCAAAGCAGCCAGATTTTGGGACGACTCATGGCAGCAACTCCCTAAACTAGCAAATTTATTCCACAGACCTCTTTGGCAGATCCAAATGAATCAAGGAAGCATCCCATTGGTTCATCAATACTGGCAACCCTCTCCAACCCATGATTTTCAAACATGGAAACCGGCACGACTATGGCAAATAGACTGGCAGGGAGAAGCATACACGGACATTGATCAGGAACTCAACCAAAGGAAAATTCGCATCTCCCAACAACAGGACAAACTCAGATGGGGCTACACGACCAAGGGTACCTTCACTACGAAAGAAGCACATCATCTGCGCTACTCCAACCTCCAAGCGGACAAGGATCAACTTTGGGAAAAAGTCTGGCAAGCAGAGTTATGGCCCAAAATCTCCACCTTTCTATGGCTACTTAGCAAAAAACGCATCCTCACCTGGGACAATCTCATCAAAAGAGGTTTTATAGGGCCGTCCAGATGCCCAAACTGCAATACAAACGGTGAAACTATCTACCATCTCCTGGAAGAATGCACATTAGCAAAGCAACTCTAGGAGAAAGTCGAACAATGCAACATGAAGGTACACCCCAGGATGGAAGATATAACAGCAAACATAAGAACTTGGGCAAAAAACCCGTTTAAAAGCAGGGTCCTCAATTCCTTATGGAACATCCTACCCCGCTTTCTCTATTGGACCCTCTGGAAGGAACGCAACCACAGAATCTTCAACAGCACCGCTAGATCTTTAGACGACCTCTGGATCAATTTCAAAAAAATCATTCAGGAAACTTTAGCCATTAAAGCATGGAAAGATGAGGACTGGCCAAAAAGCCATCAGGAGCAAATCATATTGAAGAACTGGAATCTGGAATTTAAGTTACCAAACACCGCCACCACCAAACCTCCCACCAGATCTGCATCTCCCTCCTCTTGGTCCCCTCCTGCACCCTACTCCTTCAAGCTGAACTTCGACGGAGCTGCCAAAGGCAACCCTGGTCCGGCAGGATACGGAGGAGTTATTCGCAATCACAATGGAGAATCAATGCAAGTATATTACGGCACAATGGGCTCAGATACTAACAACGCTGCGGAGCTGGAGGGTCTTTGGAAGGGAATATGCCTAGCAGGCCAGAACCATCTTCACCCTCTGGAAGTAGAAGGCGATTCTCTGATTCTAATAGCAATGGCTAAGAGAATACAAGCAGGAGCTAAAGTAGTCAAGGTTGCTAAAAGCTGGCGACTGCTAAGCCGTCTGGAAGATCTGGAGGAAAAGCTCCATAAATCCCACAATATAACCTTCCATCATGTCAGGAGAACAGCCAACAAGGTTGCTGATCGATTAGCGAATCAAGGAGTGTCACAGTCGACACCATACTTTTCAGGCCCCTTAAATACAGTTGATAATGCTCAACTCCAACAGGACTGCATCTCTTTGGTGCAAAAAGATCTTCCCTCCCCGGATGTGGGTGATCACGTGGCGTGAATGGTGGGTGGCGAGTCACATGGGCAGATGTCAGCCCGGACAAGCCACCATACACCACCAAGCCAGGACAATCAATGTGCAGAGGAGCTCGACTGCGGTGAAAGACCGTTCGGCCTCAAGCGAATTGATGAAGATAGGGACATTCTGGGGGAAGGCAGCCAGGGTTCAGGCGCCATTCAATGCGCGTCTAGGACAGCGGATCATGGCGCTCCATAAGAGCGTTGTTCTCCAGCACAATGCGCAGATACATGAGCAGTTCATGAGGGTTACAGAGCACACTCTGGCCAGGCATAGGATCTTAGCAGAGGTTCAGGTGAGAGTATTCGGAATGTCTGATGGGCGCAGAGGAAGTTCGAGGGGCAGAGGCGGTTCGCGGGGCCGTCCTGCAACACAGAGGATAGCCACTTCACCCGCTTCCTCTGTTGACATCCCTCAGGTCCCTGGCAGCAGCTCGCGTCGACCCATCAGTCGTCAAACTGGCCAAGGAAGCGGAGAACCCCTGAACTGTGGGCATTTGGAACATCCTGCGATCAATTATCGCATACCCTGCACTTTGGAGAACAACACGCTGATCGTGTCCGTCACTGTTGAGCACTGCAGTGACTTTCGCAGGCCATGGGAAGGGCTGACGATGCCCAGGGTGGATATGGAGGTGCCTAGGGTGGATTTTCGGCCACCTCTTCATACAGAGGAAGCTGGAACTTCGACAATGCCGCCTGCCCAGGGAGGAACTCAACCAGCGAAGGCGGAAGACAAGAAAGAACAACAGTTCGCGAAGGAGGATGAGCCGTATGAGACAGATGAAGAATAACGCTGCAATCTCTCCGCCCTCTCGGTTCTCTGTTCATCCTTTCTCTATCTCTTTCCATGTGTCGGCATATCAGAGTGTCTATGTGTCCATATCAGTCCCCGTGTTACTGTAAATCTATGTGTCGATCTTACTATGAGTCGATTATGACAGTCCACGTGTCCTCTGTGTCAATTGTCCAATGTGTTGGCTGAAATGCCACTATGTCGGTTTTAGGTCGGTTTGGCAAGCAGGAAAGGCATGGTCATTTTGACAGAAAGTCATGAGAAATCTCCAAGGAGATACAAGGCCTCGGCCTTTTGTAATTTGGATGTAAACTTTCAGTTTTTTGTAATATAATTAGCATAGTCTTACGCAAAAAAAAAAAAAAAAAAAAAAAAAAAAAAAAAAAAATTAAAGTTTCTTGTATACACGAGTTTTTCCTTCTACAGATAGTTGCGTATATACAAACGGGTTATATGAAGTAAGCCATATACCTATTTGTTTTAGAAAGGAATATTTGATTGATATATACTGGAATCGGTCACGGTGTCACTCCCGCCGCCCGTCATCAGTATTATTGTTCCAACCAATTGTATCGGAGAGCAGGTCCTTTAGAAGAAGCTTGATTGCTTGAAGGAAGATTCTAATCATCAATGAGCAAACTACGAGAGGGAAAGCATCAATCGGCCACAGATTTTTTGATGCACAAACGTTCGTATATTGGAAGGTAAGAGTACTGCCTATGCATTCAATCTCTTGGTATAGAAAGTCTGGGATATCATAGATACAAGATAATACTTTTCCATCAGCAAGGCTTCCTACAGATCCGCTAGAAGAAGAAATATGAAACAGAAATGCGAAAGGGCGGTCAATACTCTAATTGGAAATGCCTATCTCAATCAGAATTTGTCAAGGTAATGCAGTTTAAATCCGCAAAAGAGATATGGGACAAGATTGTTCTGAGTTATGAAGGAGATGATCAGGTAAAACGAGCAAAACTTCAAACCCTCAGGATTCAGTATGAAAATCTCAAGGTGTATAATGATGAAAGTGTGGCTAATTATTTTCTTCGTGTAGATGAGATTGTTAATTGTATGAAAAATTTGGGTGAAGAAATAAAAGAAGTTGTTGTTGTTGAAAAAGTTCTAAGATATTTGTCCTCTAGATTTGAATCTAAAGTTTCTGCTATAGAAGAAAAGGAGAATCTACAAAACCTTAAAATGTCACAGCTGCACGTAATTCTAACTGCCTATGAAATGAGGAAAGGAGGTACATCAGATAGGAGAGTAGCTGCCTTCAAGGCTTCAGGCAAAGGAGAGTACTATGAGTCAGGACACATGTCAGAAGAAGAAGAAGAATCAAATTTTGTCAGAAATCTTCAACGGGGTACTAGAAGATTCAGAGTTAAGTTACCTTTCAAATGCTTTACTTGTGGAAGAGTAGGTCACTATGCTGCCAAATGTCCTCACAAGGATAAGATTGACAAGGGGAAGGAAATTGTTAGATGGAACAAGAAACAAAATGAAAATAAGAAAAGCTATTACACTCATGAAGATAGTGATGGACTATCAAATAGCGATGAAGATGAACGAGGTAATCACTATAAACTTTTAATGGCCTTTGAAGATGATGATTACATAGATGCTATAGATGTGGATGGCCTTTATGAAGAGATTTCTAGACTAAAAACATGTTTAGAAGAAAAGAATATGATCATTGATACTCTGCAATTTCAACTTGATGAAAAGGAAAAATCTCTTGAGAAGTTAGAATGTGAAATTGTTGGCCTTAGAAAAGAAATTGAGAAAACAAAGGCCCTTAATCTTAAATTTGTTAAAGGATCTGAAACTCTGGATGAGATTATCAATGTGCAGCGTTCCCCTCTAATCAAGACAAGTCTGGGGTATAATGGTGAAACATCCCAAGCTTCCACCTCCAAAAGTTATCTTGATGCAGCAAGAAGGAGTGAGCAAAAGCCTAATAGAAATCATCAGGTAAATCAGGGAAAGTCTTCATCAAGAACGAACAAAGACTATCAAGAAAATCGGGGGCAAGCTACCTTAAGGAAAAACAAAAACTACAACCAACCTCAGGTAAAATCTTCCCAATTTTCTTCAAGAATGGATGACAATTGAAACTACAATCATTTGGTAGGTAGATTTGATAATCGGATGAGTTTCTTCAATTGCCAATGTTTCTCTTGCCATAACTTTGGCCACAAAGCAGCTCAATGTGTTGCCTATAAGACAATCATGGCTAGAGAAGCTCAAAAACAAAGAAGTATGACTGGGATTACGAAAAGGACCCATAACAAATTTTCGACGCTTGAAAATGAAATTGAATGTTCTATTTGTAATAACTTCGGTCATGAAGATTCTGAATGCAGGAGCAGGTTTCGGCAGACAAAGGAACAAACCTCAAGCACCAGAACATGGAGAATAAAGGAACCACAACCAGAAAGATGTGGGATAGCCTTTTATGCAAAAGGATAGAAAATCTATGGTACATCGAAAGTGGATGTTCGAAGCATATGACAGGCGATAAAGAAAAACTTGAATCATATACTGCTTTAGAAAAGGGAAAGAAAGTTTCTTTTGGAAATGATACCCTTGCAGCCATAAAAGGAAAAGGCACTGCTCAGTTGAAAGAAAAGGTCAAAGCTGGAAATGTTTTGTATGTTGATGGCTTGAAGCATAATCTATTGAGTGTCAGTCAGATGTGTGATAAGGTAATATTTTGATCAGATGGGTGTAGTGTTCGTGATCTTGATACCAGAAGAACAATGATCAAAGGCAGAAGAACTCCAAATAATTTATACATATTTGAAGAAGGACAACAACAATGTTATTTGAGCAAAGATGATGAACACTGGTTATGTCAACGAAGGTTGGGGCATCTAAGCTTTTCACAAATAAGGAAAGCATGCAAATACCAGGCAGTTCATGGTCTTCCAAACATCAAAATTCCGGACAACACCATATGCAAATCATGTCAGTTTGGTAAGCAAACCAGAACTAACTTCCCTGAGAAGGAAGGATCAACCAGGAGGCCCCTTGAGCTAGTCCATACAGATGTATGTGGTCCATTTAGGACAAGGTCGCCTCGAGGAGAAGAATACTTTGTATTATTCACTAACGACTTCACCAGGATGGTTTGGTTAGGACTTATGAAGCACAAGGACGAAGCATTCAAAAAATTCAAATCCTTCAAAGCCTTGGTTGAAAATGAATCAGATTACAAAATTAAGTTCCTCAGGTCCGACAGAGGTGGGGAGTTTACCTCAAATGAATTTTTCGATTTCTATGAAGAACATGGAATAATAAGGGAATTCTCTATAGCTAGAACTCCTCAACAAAATGGAGTAGTGGAAAGGATGAACAGAACCGTTCAACAAATGGCTCGTGCTATGCTTGATGAGTCTGGAACTCCTGCAACCTTCTGGGGTGAAGCTGCATTTATTGCGGTTGTTATTCTCAACAAAACAAATGTCCGAGTGAACAGCACTCAAACTCCTCATGAGCTCTGGTATGGTGAGACTCCTTCGGTAAAGCATTTAAAAATTTTTGGAAGCAAATGCTATATCAAGAATAATGATGAACAGCTTGGCAAACTTGAACCTAGAGCAAATGAAGGCATTCTTCTTGGTTATTCTCCCCACAGCAAAGCATATAAGTGTTACAATAAAAGACTTGGAAGAGTTGTTGACAGCATTGATGTAGTGGTTGATGAAAAAGGATACATTCCTAGGAAAGTAAATTATGAAAATATCGAAGAGG
>APFE031259567.1:84655-141457 GCA_000404065.3 Pinus taeda | reverse complement strand
AAACATGTTTTTAAGTGACTTTCTCTCTTTTGAAGTTTTGACATGAAGAGCAGAGGTATGGGGCTTGACAAAGAGGACAATATGGCTATTGATGGGGCCATATAACTGCAGATAGTCAAGGTGACAAAATTTAGTGTAACAGATGTCGATACGCTCAAGTAGTTACAGCTCTTAATATTGGAAAGGCTACAAGATAGCAATGCAGTTTTGTCTCATTTGAATGATTACTCCGAGCATAGCTTCACAGTTGTTTCAAGTTATTTTTCGAGGAACACACGCCTTCTAAAATCTATGAAGACAGATTTAGACTATATATTCTGGAAAATAAGGAGTATGAAGACAAGAATATCTGCTCAGTATCCAGATGCTTTCAATGATATTTCAAATGTGGATGTCAATGATAAAAGGCCTGATTTAGAAGAATGATCCTAATTCAAGAGGCATTAGATTGCAAGGAAAATATTAATAATATGAAAGACTCAATAGAAATCAATATTTATCCAGTGTTTTGAAGAAGTCTTCTTATTGTCTGTAAACAAAATGTTTTAACTCAATTGATTATATTAGTCAAAGATGTCTTATGAAATCACTGCTACTTGACCTTTCACTATGTTTGGAATTTCATGAACATGTATTTGGAATGAAGTGTGACTTGAATATAGCCCATTATTCCAAGCTTGTTTAGATACCATTTTATCAGCGTCGGCAATCATTTTGAAACACTGAAAATCTTTGTTAAGTGGAATTTTGTTCTTGTAAAAGTAGAAAAGAATTGAAGCTATCAGTTAATGACTAATGCTTTGAGAGTAGAAGAAAGGGAAGCAGACTCTGTCATTGAGGAACTCGCTATCAGATTAGGGAGATTATCCCTAACACCTGCAACCCTGCCATCATTAGTGGTATCAAAGCCGTCAAATGACATAGAATTGAATCTCAGGAGCTAGAGAAGGATGGCTTTCAGAGTTGGAAGAGGACAAGGATGTGGTGGAAGAGGACGGCCTGTTGCGAATGTTGAAATAATGGAAAGCATAGAAGAGCTGCAAGCTAGATTGGATGCGTTAACCTCAGATAGAAACATAGATGATGCATATGTTAGTGAGCCCGAAGTTGATGCTATAGAGGAGGAAGTTGTACAGGTTACTCCTGAGATGAGGTTCTTTCAGTCAGTGTTGAAATCCACAGCCAGGCCATGGAACCAATTAGTACCAGTATACCAAGGAGGACTGAATCCGAAAGAATTGATCAACTGGATTAATAGCATGGAGAAATTCTTCGATGATGAAGAAATGGAAGATGAGAAGAAAGTATATTTTGTTGTCACCAAACTGATATGCCATGCAGCGCTCTAGTGGGATGGTGTGCAGGCGGAAAGGAGGAGACTTGGTAAGCAACCAATCAAGAATTGGAGAAAAATGGTCACAAAGTTAAAAGGTAAGTTTTTGCCGAGTAATTATCAGCAAACTTTATTTAGACAAATGAAAAATCTTAGACAGGGAGCTTTAATAGTGAAAGAATACACAAATGAGCATAAGAGTTGGAGAAGCCCAAGACACAGATGAGAAGGTGGCTAGATATATGAATGGCCTCAGGATGGACATTCAGGATGAGATAAGTCTATTGTCTCCTAAAACAGTAGAGGAAGCTTATCAGATAGCACTGAAAGCTGAGGAAAAACTCATGAGGAAGCAGTCTGCCAGAGGGAGAGGGACTTTCAGAGGAAAAGAAAGTCAAGGTGGTAGTGGAAGATCTATAGTAGCTAAAGAAGGAGCTAGTAGTAGCTCAACCCAGCATGCACCCACAGGAGGTGATGCAAGAGGAAGAGCGAATTTTTCTAGAGGAAGAGGAGGCAGAGGAAGAGGCAGAGAAATAAGATGTTACAGATGTAATAAGCTGGGACATAGAGCTTTTGAGTGCCCAGAGAATGCAGAAATATAGCAGAGGAATGCAATTGTTGCTCTAGCTAAGGAAGAGGCACCAGTGGCAGCAGTAACAGAGAAAGTAAATACACTGGAAGGAGGAGAATCTCTGGTACTTAATAAAGTCCTACTTAAGCCAGCAAAGGAGATGGTTGAACTGCCACAAAGGAAGACTTTATTCAGGACAGTGTGCAAAGTCCAAGGGAAATGTTGCCAGATGATCATTGATAGTGGCAGCACTGATAATTTGGTTTCTATAGAAGTAGTGGAGAAACTAAAGCATAAGACAATGAAGCATCCAACACCTTATAAAGTGTCATGGTTGAAAAAGGGACATCAACTGTTGTTAAGTGAACAGTGTGAAGTGGAATTTCAAGTGGGAAAGTACAAAGATAAAATTGTTTGTGATGTGATGCCTATGGACGTGCGTCACATATTGCTTGGAAGACCTTGGCAATATGACAAAGGAGCCATACATGATGGGAAGAGAAACACCTACAAGTTTGGAAACGATGGTGTCAATCATACATTGTTTCTTTTACATGAAGAAGATGTACCAGGACAGAAGACTGACCCAAAAACTCTATTACTTGGAGGGAAGGGATACTTGGAGCAGATAGTGGATGTACAGTTGAGATGGGAAGAACTCAAAGCAGCTGAGTTGGAAGAGGAGGTTTCCATTGGTGAATCAGAGGAGAATATCATTGATGATCCCTTGAGTTATTGGGTAAATCCAGATCAGTTGGATAGTGTGAACTCTTGTGTTTATATAGCTGACAATTGTGATGTGATTACAGGTGTTGAGAAGGATGCGCAATCTTGTGAAGTTGTCGCAAACATGGAAAAGAATCTTTTAGGAGATAAGTACTTTGAAGAAGAAAGTAGCAATTCTTTTGCTGTTACAGCAGAGGAAGTTCTTGTGAAGGAAGAAAAGGATCAGCTTGAGGAGCTGGTATATGAACCAATAGTTGAAACTGTTGAAACTTGTAGTTTTAAAACTAACAAGTTCTGTATGAATGCAGGGATGATACATGATGATGATCAATTTGTTATAAATGTTGATAATGACAAATTGTTTTTATTAAGTGATGGACAGATAACTGAGTTTATTGCAGGAGTTGAGAATCAGAATTATGTTCTGGCAATAGATGAGGAGATGGTAACAATAGAAAGTATTGAAGATTGCACAGAAAGTTTCTCAAAAGAGATGACAGGTTTATGGCATGATTTAAGTGTTCTAGAGAAGAGACTAGAAGTACAGAGGATAAATATTCAGAATATAAAGATAGAGATGAATGAAAATAAAGAGGTTCATTTTTATGAACGAGAATACAGAGGCATTCTCGGAGAAGATGATGTTGAGGATAGACTGAGTGATAATCTCAAGAATGATTGGGATCAGTATAGTGAAATGCTGGCAAAGGAGTACAAGGAACTAATGCCTTATGATTTTTGTTCTAACAAGTGTTTTATGAATGTAGGTATTGATGCAGAACATTTGACTCAGTTAAGGAGAGAAGAAGTTTTCTGTTCCAGAAGACAAGAGGGTATGGATGACTGGGTGGTAGTCAGAATAGAAACAAGCATAGAAGCAAGAAGTCAGCAAGTGATAGTAAAAACTGAGCAAGCCGTCTTAGCTCAGCAGGCAGTAAGAAATTAGCAGCTTGAGGATTTATTGGACAAGGAAATTGAATTAATAAGAAGAATCATGTTGAAAGTGTCTTGTAGGAAGACACCAACAAGGAAGAGAAGCAGTAGTAAAATGAAAACAGGGACAGATTGTGAAAGTGCAGCTAGTGGAGCAAGACAGCATAAAATATGGAGACCTGGAGAAAAGCAGCAAGCAACAACAAATGATAACTTGCAGAATAAAGTGTGGGACCCTGGAAGACAAGGAAAAAGACTAAAATGCATGATAAGGAGATCATGATCATTTTCAACCTTGCGAGTCTGATGCAGGTGCATGCCACACAGAGGGAAAGTGCCTGCAGTTTCTACATTTTCTAGATAAAAATAGGATAAAAATAAAACATGCTATCCTTTTTTTAAAAAGTAGGATAGGAGTGGAGAATAAAACTTGCTATCTTTTCATAAGATAGACAAATTGTAAAAAAAAAGCCTTAAATTACCTTGTAAAAGGCTGCTTTTGTAATAGGCAAAGTTATCTATATGAATAAAAAAAAGAGACTTGGCCGCCAAGCTGGTTCGAGGAGGCGATGCCAGTGTTGTTTTGATGAACTCTCTATCTCATGTAATGAAATGGAACGGTATTGTTAATGGATATTTTAGAATCTCTGTAAAATTGAGAATTTCCCTAGCTTTAACTTGGCGAAATGGATTGTATGTAATATATACTTATGTGTATTAAAGAAGTTGGCGGCAGTGGCAGTATCTGTTCGAATTGGCGTAAATTCCAGTTAAAAGAATTACAAAACTTTATATTCTGGTTGCTGGTTGGTGGAATACCGAGTTATGCATTGCTGTATATGGTGGCGATTTCGAATTTGAACTACAGTGAAAAGAAAACCAGCGATGTATTACTGTTGTCTAGAGAGGGTTCTCCACTATGCATGGTGGTTGGCCAAATTCACAGTTTGCTAAATACAGAGGATGTCGATACGCTCAAGTAGTTACAGCTCTTAATATTGGGAAGGCTACAAGATAGAAATGCAGTTTTTTCTCATTTGAATGATTACTCTGAGCATAGCTTCACAGTTGTTTCAAGTGATTTTTCGAGGAACACACGTCTTCTAAAATCTATGAAGACAGATTTAGACTATATATTCCGGAAAAGAAGGAGTATGAAGACAAGAATATCTGCTCAGTATCCAGATGCTTTCAATGATATTTCAAATGTGGATGTCAATGATAAAAGGCCCGATTTAGAAGAACGATCCTAATTCAAGAGGCATTAGATTGCAAGGAAAATATTAATAATATGAAAGACTCAATAGAAATCAATATTTATCCAGTGTTTTAAAGAAGTCTTCTTATTGTCTATAAACAAAATGTTTTAACTCAATTGGTTATATTGGTCAAAGATGTCTCATGAAATCACTTCTACTTGACCTTTCACTATGTTTGGAATTTCATGAACATGTATTTGGAATGAAGTGTGACTTGAATATAGCCCATCATTGCAAGGTTGTTTAGATACCATTTTATCAGCGTCGACAATCATTTTGAAACACTGAAAAGCTTTGTTAAGTGGAATTTTGTTCTTGTAAAATTAGAAAAGAATTGAAGCTATCAGTTAATGACTGATGCTATGAGAGTAGAAGAGACAGAAACAGACTCTGTTATTGAGGAACTCGCTATCAGATTAGGGAGATTATCCCTAATGCTTGCAACCCCACCATCAAATAGTACTACAGGCATCTCGAAAGGCTAACCCACTCCCTCCACACTCACTAGGGTGCACACCTCCAAGCATCAAAGTCCATACACACCCACTATACTTCGGCATCCCAATCCATTATCAAGAAATTTACCTACAATATAGACTCTTGGCCTCCTGAAGAAAGTCCCATAGCCCCTCAAGAGATATCCATCAAGAGTTATACAATTTAAAGGAACCATTGTCATATGTAGTGTTGATTGAGTATGTCCCTAGCCCATATGGTATTACATATTCTCCCTCAAAGGTATGTTCTCCTACAAGATCATCAAATAAACGAATGCAATAGCTATAAAATTATAGTATCATAAAAAATAATTCCCATGCAAACTCTTACATGCCATCATGGGAACATGTTGATGCCCCGAAAATCGTTACATCAACATCAGGGGATAACCACCCGGTCTGGACCTTAATACAGCTCCTTTTCCATTTGGGATGGTGGCTCCGACTGGATATAATGGGACCAGTTTTCCAGTACTGAATAAAAGGGGGTGGATGAATGATTGGTTTTCTAATAAGTGATAATAAATGGAGGACTTATTCAATGAGCGAAAATGTAAATGACTATTTTATCCCGGGAAGCTTCTATTCTTAAGTGCAACATTTAGTAATCTGTGTTCAATGATAGGCATATAGATGACACTATTCAATAAACAAATATATTCATTTAAATGATAATTGCTTCATTCAAATAGTTCAACGAAGTAATTGATAAAACATTGTTACACTTCTCTTTTTATATTACTGATACATGCATGATTAGAAGAATAGCAAATTGTAAACATCCAATAGTGGAAAGCATAAAGTCTACTGTTAAATCACATTCACATATTCAATAATAGCAGGAATAATCAAACAACAATTCACATAAAAGGAATAAACTCAGACATAGATAATAGTACCATATGACCTGCAAATCATTCCCAACGTCAATCACAATTTGAATTTCTCCTTCTGACTCAGAAATACTTTTAAATAAAGGCAATAGTGCACGTCCACATAAAAGCTTCGTGATCAAAATTTGGAAAGATTGGTCCAGTTTTCATAAAAGAATATGCCTGAAGTACAGTAGTGAAACTTCGGGCTTAAGTCATATAGAAAAACTTACGACCCTTTCTAAATACATGAAAGGGTCTATAAATACTAAACTAAGCTAACAAACTACAAAATTAAAATGCTACTAAATTGGTATAATCCGATCTTAAATATATCCCCCACAGTAATCTGGTAGTCGGCAGCAATGATTCAACATTCTGGCTATTTGCCTTTTGTCCTGAGTTGGCATATTGCTAGCATAGGTTCCACCTCTTGAGGGTGGCTGAGATGAGAATTGATTTGAGCAGCATAGGTGGCATCATGTATATCGGGAATGATACACCTGATTGCATCCGTCACGCATTTGAGGGCAACTCTCTGGCTATATGGTTTTACTAGGAACAAGCAATAGGTGTCCCAAGTTAAACTTTTAATTCCTGAGATCAATCTCCCATTATTTTCTAGCTCTTGGTGACATGACTGCTCCAATGTCTTCGCTGATAATAATTTACCTATTGTACATTGAGAAATCATGTTAGATAAATAGAGAGTATTGTTGATCAAGTCAATCAAATTGTTCGTAAATAATTTGCATCTAGAAACCGCTCTCTCTATTTTCATTAATTGGGACTACCACTCCATGAATAGGATTTCTTTATGGGATTCTAAAATTTTGGGCAAGTTTGTTGTATGTCCCTCGTTAGAGTCCTGCCAAGTAAGAAAATATGTTAAAGTGTCATCGGCTTGCTCTAAATCCTGCCTGGCATCAACTGATTTGTCTATTATGGATGTTGTTATGTCGCACAGACGTTCAACTTGAGAAATTTCATGACACAACAATCCTGTTTGTGTTATTAATGCCTTGTTCATCTATATTGCCTCTGCTTTGAACTCAGCAGGCTGGGGAAGACTCTTGAACTTCTCTACTTGAGCTGATAATTGAGTAATTTGCTCATCTTTTGTCTTTGCCATTTGTTCATTCATTGCCTTCAACTTTGATAATGCCTCCGACAATTCTTTCTGTCTCTGAATCACTCCTGAATCGGCCCTCTGTTTCTCTTCATGCAACTGTTTGTTGAGTTGGTTATTTAACTATTTATGTGTGGACAATTGCTGTTGTAGTTGCTCCGCCTTCTGCTATTCTTCTGATAGTTGTGTTTGTAGTGAAGTGATCACCTGATCCTTTTCTTCCAACAAATTGCTTACCTTAGATGCCTTATCCATGGTGGTTTCCAAATAGGCACCACCATATTGGGACAACTTTGTCAGGTCATCGGACGGGTTGAATTATTCCCTCCACACCACATTGGCTGTTACTATTTGTTCAGGGAACAGAGAAGGTTGATCAATCCTTCTTCTTTTCCGCTGTCACTTTATTACAACCCAGTGTTTTGGGCTATAGAAAACATCCAATGGAGGAATGGCCTCCACCTGCAAAATAATTTGATCTGAAGGATCCTTGGGAATTATTTCTACTACTGTAGTCGGGGGTAGACCGCTAGTTCCTTTGCTTGGAACTTCCTTTGATGTTGTATACTGTGTATCGGCCGCTTTAGATGTATTGGCATCCATTGAGCTCTCAAGATTGCTTATAATTGTATTAAATTGTTGCCATTCCTTGAGCAATCTTGGGTCCATTTGAGTGTTAACACTCACCTCCTTGCTGCTCTGCTCCTGCTGCTTTTTCTGCTCCTCCTCCCGTATTCTCTCCTGTACTTTATTTTTTGCTTCCCCTTTCTCTTTCCTCTGTGTTTCCTCTTGTTCTTTACTCTTTGCCTCTTCATGTTCTAACCTTCGAAGTTCCTCCTACTCTCTTCTTTGGACTTCTTCAAAGATTTCGGATGTAGCAAGAGGTTCGCTGGTAAGTTGCTGCTCATGATCGCTTGATTGTATCATCGGGGTAGTGGCTAACAAATCTAGAGGCAGAGTTTGCAACCTCTACTCTCTAAGTTTATTAAATTCAACTAACCCGTCATCATGGTATCTCATTATAGCTAGCTGCTGCACCTGAAATATTGACTCGGCTGAGGAGATTAGGTCATCAAACTCATCTTCCTTATGTTCAAATTTAGTGAGTTTGGCCTGGTCTAGAACATTATAGATGACTTTATTCGGATCAAAACGTCTATTAGGCAGAGTGGCGAGACTTAGGATGTTAATATTTTCCGCCTCTTTCTCTACATGTTTATAATCATGCAGAGTATAGACGCCACACCTTAGAGGAAAAGGAGGCCAAACTTGCTTCTTTGAATTTCTGAGAGTCTTTGTAGCTAATGCGGTTGTAAGCTGATATGCTATCTCTCGAGCTAATATCTTGTCTGGTATATACAAGGGGAGGATATGAGGCCTGGCCTGACTGCCGAAAACTCTTACATAAGCGAATTTTTCTTCTCCAAACCAGGTTCCTAAGGCCGTCAAGTCAATCTCTGCCTGAGAGGAGATCTTAGGGGCAGGTCTATCAAAAATTGCATAGTAAATAGGTAGCATGAATCTATTGCAGGCTTGATATAAGTGGTGTTTATAATGAGCTTTCCATAATTTCTGGTGGTAGATATGAATGGGCATAGGGTCCTGTGAAGTCCATCTCCACCCTAACACAGGAAACTTAGAATTAAAACATAGGGTGTCCAAAATGTAGGCACTAAAGTAAAATGGAGGGATGAACCTATCAGTAACACGGGATTTGTTTATGAATTCAAGAATGGCTGTAGGCAACTTATCCAATAATATAGTCCCCCAATCCATGATTTCACTATTACATGCTGCTTCCATCAAAGGTACCATCTCTATGGAAAATTTTGAAGAATCATGCAATCCCCACATTCGACACATCATGACTCCAGCATAACAATAAGGAGAACATAAGGAGTCGACGGAGTACTTACCCGAAGACTCATGTTTGTGTTTCGCCGGGTTCTGTCTCCATTCCCATATAGGCTCTGACTCTGTTTCATTCTCATATCTAAACTTCTCCAGGAAGGCTTTATTATACTTTTTCTCCGATTCGGGCAAATGGTACATTTGTCTCAAATCATTGGGCTGAAATGAACCGAATACTCTCCCATCAATACTGCAGAATGTTCTGTTTGTAATTGGAATTTCTTCAATTTCCCATCTCGCCACATCTGTATATGGAAGAATTTGCTCTCGAGCTGCTATCTTGTGCAGGTAGGAATCAGCCAAATCTTTTAGAGTAGCACCAGACTTCTAGCTTGAGCCTGTTGTAGCTCGTACTGATGTTTGCTGAGGTTCCTCGGCTTCAACCAGGTTGTAAATATTCTGCCAAGTAGTACTGTCGAGGCCGAGACATGTGGTATCTGAGATTAATCCCTTTTTTCTTGGTCCTGGATCGGTGGCATGTTGTCCTGTTACCGCAGAATCTAAAGTCGTTCCAGATTCCTTAGATTTCCTCTTCATTTGGTCTGAATTCGCTACTGCAGAAAAACTCTGCACAAGAGATCAAATGAACGTAATGCGGAGAATAGATGGAGAAAACCAAGTATGGACGAATTGTGCCAATCAATGAATAATGGAATATTATCATAAGGCTCCCGCGGATAAAATCTCTGAAGGGATTTAGACATAACTTCTCCATTGATTGGCCGCTTAAACCTGTCAATCATTTAAATGCTCATTAAATCCTTTATTTGTCGAATAATCATTTAAGCGTGGATTTGATTTTTTGGCAGTTGGATGCAAGCGAATCACTATCGGCAAGAGAAAGGGTTTTTAATGATAATTATTATAATATACCGAAGCCATGTCAATCCTTTTTGAAAGTCGCGCTAGGCTTTATCACAATCGGCGATCGGAGGAAGCCTTGGGAAGTTTTATTTAAGTTATTATGGAATCCCCGATCGCCGATAGCTATATTGCTTGACTCGCATCGGGAGTTTTAAGGAGGAGAGCTTTGTTATATTCATATCGCATTCCCCGATTGCCAATTGCGATATCGCATCGGAGCGAGGGGAGGGGCCTTTTGCTATTATTTTTCCCAATAACCAATGGTTACTCGTGCTTATCACATCGCGTAGAATCAATGGGTCTTGGTTATGTATCCTTTGGTATTGCGATATGCGATCTTGCGATCTCTTTATCGCAATAATAAATAATTACTCATTTTATTATAAGACCGATTATTAAATAACTCAAAAAGGGTTTTATAATCTTTCGTTTGTTTCCGGGCCTTTAGAGGAGTGAAGGGTTAATAAAAATTTAATCTAAAAGGGACCCATTTCATATTATAGTTTTCTAAAGTAAAATTTTATGAAATGGGGGGTTGTTGTATAGCACGACATAACATAACATCGTTTGTTAATAACAACATTTTGAATAATAACAAATTGCATGCTCATGCATGTCATACAGTATGTATTCAATTGTCACATACTTTAGATCATGAAATATGATTGTAAGTTACAACATTAATATATATGTATCCATGATATATCATAACATCCCATAATACTTGGAACCACATGACAATATAACCTCACACCATAACATCATGAATATGAGAATCAATTCAATACATATCAAATATAGAGAAATAATAAACCATAATAATTCTTACTATTAATCATAAGAAAATTCAATACCAGCTGTGAACTAAAATTATTCAACATCCATCTAGGATCTATTCTATCTCATCAATAATTTAGTGTCATATTTTCACCAACATACCAACATCATTCTAAGCCATTTCATCCTTACTATTAGCTAAATAAAACAAATTTAATGATGTTCTATGATATATTACTACTTAGTGATTTATATATTCATTGTGACACTCTCATTCACTTTACTTAAGCATATATCCAATACTCCTGTATGTTCATCTCTCCTTCCAAGTTATTTCTATAAGTTATTACCATTATAGATTTGCAACTTCATTCTTTTTCTCCTCCTCCTCAGATAATTTTATCAAATATATGTGATAACATTGGAAATCAAACTTAGAAACTCCTCGTCATTTCTTAGAATCATTTTCTTTATACTTGTTTCTCCATATTCTCACTTTACTCATAGGTTAATATTCCTCCGAGAAGTGTTGCATACTATATTAAGGCTTGCTACTTTTAGTTTTGATTTCATTGATGTGTATTTTTAGCAAATTGTACTACTCTTATCAATTATGATTTCTCCAAATCTTTCCTAGATAACTAGTGTCTCTTTGCTTTCACGAGTGTCAGCCAATTGCATATGAAACTAGTTACATCATTAAATTATTATTAAATAAAAAAATATAATGATTAATTGTATTATTTTATAAAATAGGAATATTTCAAAAAATGTATTTTTTCTAATGTAATAAGAGAAGATAAGTTGGTTATAAATTTATGTAAGCAATCAGATAAAATTCATAGAGATATTTAACAATGTTAATAATTCACTTTGCATATGCATCTTAAATAAAATTTTATGTCCTGAATCACAGGCCTCAAAGTTGCAACCTTGCTCTGATACCATATGTAACAACCCCGATTTAAAATATACAAATAATTCCATCAATTTATATGACTAATAATCAACACCAAATTATTCAACTATTTGACATAAAATGTTCAAAAAACATGAGTAGATACGACTTAGTTGTATTGACCATATTCCTTAGATGTGCTTTTGGAGGTGAATGCTCTTTTAATCCCACTAGCCACAACAAAGTTTTGGGAACAAATCTCCACCCAACCATAGGCTCAGCTACACGTAATCTTTCTATAGCTAGCCACCTTGCAGCCCTCAATCAATGTACTACTAGAAAGGTTTATTTTGTCTCACAACACTTTTGTTGCAAGAGAATGGATGAATCTCATTCTCATCATCGTCTATTAAATATACCAAAAAAATAGAAAGGGGTTCTAATGCACACATTTCATGTATGAACACGACACTTTATTTCTTTATTTTAAGTTTTACTTAATTTAATATTTCTCTTAATTTAACTCTTTCTTATTTTATTCATTTTTACTTTTGTTAACTTTACTATTTTATTTTTTATAGTTTCTATATATTATATATATATATATATATATATTATATATATATTATATATATATATATATATATATATATATATATAATATTCAGTTTACTATTTACTATTTTATTATTATTATTATTATTAACTTTATTATTATTTGGGGACATTACATTTTCAAAGTTGTTCTAAGGATGCATCATTCTTTTGACTCTATAATTAACCTACAAGAAAATTCACTTCAATAATTTAACCAATGTAACATACAACAAAATAAGCACGAATAGTAAATGCAAAAGTAAAAGATGCCAGTGAAAAAGACATTTAAAGGACATAAATAAATTATAAAAAAGGGCTCTGAGGCTCCTGACATGGCCAAGCCCAAGGGAAATCAAAATCCTATGAATGAAACCAAGCTTTAGAAGATAAAAATGGTACCAAACTTCATTATTTGAATCAATCCACGAACATCCCTGCTATAAATTAAAGTGGAGTTGCTAAATAACAACTTTTCTCCATAAGAAGACTAATAAATACATGACCCTAGAAGAAAATTCAAATTTGTACTTATAATAATTGATGGAGAAGCATTCTCCTTGAAAGGAGGAAGCTTTACCCTCTAAAATCCCTCAAATAATGGATTTGGTTACCAACACTACGAATTTGCATTAAATGATAGGGAAAACATTCCTAGATTTTCTCAATCATTTGAGCTCCAAAATTTGTGCAATAATTTCATAATATCTTGTTCATTTAGTCTCCAATATTTATCCTCCTATAGCAAGGAGAAAGTCCATATATTACCTCCAAATCTTCATAATTGGACCCATATTATCACAATATTCTACAAAGTAAATAATATTAGGCACAAATATGAAACTATCTCTAAACCTTCCTACTGAACATATTAAAGCGAAAAATATGTCATATAATAAAAAAAAGAGGTTAATGTGTTGAAGGATGGTTAGATAGAAATTGTTTATAACTAATTTGGGGGCCCATCATACCCTTCGCTGAAATTGTTGCTCATCCTTTGAGCAACTTAGTGACTTGATTGTGCCTTATTAATGAATTTGTTGGCCTCTGTAACATGCAAAGCTACCTCAAAAGGAATTTTTGGCACATCTTCTCTTTCTCCATCCTCTTCCTCTTTTTATTTGGCCCCTTCTTTTTGGCATTATGATACAATTGTTGTCCTCGATGGAAAATCACTCATAGGTTAGTTCAGGTTTGATAAAAGGTAGTTCACATTGCAACAGGTCAATTAAGAGGCAATAAGACATTAGTACAGAAGAACAGGAACCTGGAACGAAGGTTTACTAATCAGAATCAAGAAGTTGAAGGAAAGGGATGTTGTAATCTATATACACATATTCAATTTAACAAAGTACCATATACATGCAGGTTAATGGAATAAAAAGAGTGTATACATATGCATGCGCTTTCACAAGATGAAAAGCATGCATGTGTTGGAAAATCAAGGAAATTCAAGATTAAAGAATACCAAGGGTTAATGCCATGGTATTAGCCTACAATATTGAGTGGAGTAATGACAATTTGTTCCTGTCCAAGAATACCACAGGTTCTAAGTATTATTTTGGTGCGAGGTATTGAGAAAAGCCAAAAACTATATAAGGAGGAGAAGATCAAAGGGCCAAGGTGCGCAAGTGAAAGGGCTTCTCAGGAATAATTCTATCTAAAGTATATTTTATGTTGCAAGAGCTATGATTATGAAATGTTCTTGAATATTTCATGCACCATGCATTCAATGTTGGATCATGATCATGAGAATCAAAATGAATTATCATTGAATGATTTGATATTGGTTGGGCTATATCTGATTGCTTACACATGTTTATTCTTTAAATGTGTTGATCTTGGTATGTTTGATATCTGGAGTATAAACACAATTGTAAGTTTGTATTTACATATCTATAAGTTGGTTCACCTTGGTTAAGGTGCGTGTACATGCCGGTTCAAAGCTTTCAAATAGCGTATAGAAAAGAGAAGCCTATTATTCATAAATGACTGATCTATCTAATCTGTGTTGCTGGTTTATTGATGTCTATTAATGATTTCTTCTTAGATCTGAAAGTAGAACTGAATGCATGAGGAGATTGAGTCTGACTGATTGATTGATTAGGTGAGAACGATGATCTTTGTTGTTGGCTATCTAGATCTTTGTAAGTTGATATTAGATGTTTAGAATATTATTGATTGGTACATATTTGATTTAGAAATTTTACTTTTTAGTAGTTTGGGAGGTATACACAGGTTTGGGTAAAGGAATTAGCATATACATGCAGGTTGGGTTCATTAAAGTAGCATATGCATTCTGATGTATGATTCTTGAGGTTGCAGCTAGTTCTAAATGATGATGGAGGCTTCTGGGTTCAACATAGTTTTCTAGTGACAATGATCTAACTATTCAGATTGACTGATTGTTGGTCGATACAAATATTATTATCGAGTTTGAGATTCAAAGTTTCTGATGGGTCTAGTGTGAAAATTTGATGAAATGGGGACTTCATGTTGTGTTGTTTTATAGCAGGAGCATCCAGTCTAAAAATTTATGAAACATGGTCTCTGGAGGAAGAGATAAGGTCATAACATTCTATAGGTTGACACTTATGTACTATTAAACATATAGGCTAGTACAAGAGCTAGGGGGTTGTAGCTCCCTTCCAGTAGAAGTTAGAGAATGAGAGAAGGTTGTAGCTCGCTTTTGCACGTGGGTGCCTACGTATTGGTATGAGTCTGCACAAGTATAAGATTGTAAACAAATTTTCTTTATATTAAAAGGAAGACAGAGATGACATCAATAGGTGGTTTTTCTCCTACATTGGGTTTCCACCTTAAATCTTGGTTCTCATGTGTGTTTCTTATGTTTGATGGTTTCCTATGTTATTACTACACATAGTTATTGTATAATAAAGTATTGATGCACTAATTAAAGATCAACACATGATGAATTTCCTAAATCATAAGTTCTCTGGGTATACACTAGTTTCCTTAATCACAGTTGCGTGCACACACAGGTTCACTTCACTGATGTAGCGTATATAAATCATATTGTGAAATGAAAAGTTATTGAATTTTAAATACTGATTCACCCCCCCCTCCTCTCAGTGTTATTTCCAACAATTGGTATCAGAGTAGGTCCTTCAGAAGAAGCTCAATCTCTTCAAGGGAGATCTTTGAAGATGAGCAATCACGAAGGTATAGGATCTATTAGACCACCAATATTCGAAGGGAACAACTTGGTATACTCGAAAATAAGAACCAGAACCTATCCTCAGTCGCTTGAAGCTGATGTTTGGGAAATTGTGGAAGGAGGAAACCAATTTCCAGTAGCAATACCTACAGATACAATAGGTAAGAAGTTATACGAAACCAATCCTAAAGTAGTCAATAAGTTATTGTGAAGTCTATAAGAACCAGATTTCATCGAAGTGATGTACCTCAGGACATGTAAAGAGATATGGGAAAGAATCATTCAGAGCTACGAAGGAGACTCTCACGTAAAACGTGCTAAGTTTGAAACTCTCAAAATTTAGTGTGAAATACTTAATATGCATAATGATGAAAGTATTGCTAGTTATTTTTTACGTGTAGATGAGATTGTTAGTTTTGTGAAGAATCTGGGTCAAGAGATAAGGGAGGCTACTTTAGTAGAGAAAATTTTGATATCTTTGTCTTCTAGATTTGAGTCAAAAGTATATGCAATAGAATAAAAGCACGATCTTCAATCTATTATAGTTGTTCAACTTCATGGAATTCTAACTGCCTTTGAAAATAGAGAAAATGAGGTCCATCAAATATGCCAGAAGAGAATTTCAAAGATTCACAAAGGGAAATGAAAACGAAGAGCACAATGAATCAAGATATATTTCAGAAGAAGATGATGAGGTGAAATTTGTCAAGAAGCTTCAACGGGGTTCTACAAGATTCAAAAGTAAGCTACCATTCAAATGCTTTGCTTATGATATAGTTGGCCATTATGCTGCAAAACGTCCTCATAAAGACAATCATGAAAAAGGAAAGGAATTTGCAAAGGATGTAGAAAATAGGTTGTTAATAGAAGAAGTTACTATACCCATGAAGATAGTGATGGATTATCTAATAGTGATGAAGATGAAACTGAACAAGATTATAAACTTCTCATGTCTTATGACAATGACGATTTTTTGGATGCCTTAGAAGAGGAATATTTTCTTGAAGAAATCGCTAAACTCAAAATTTGTTTGGAAGAAAAGAATATGATCATAGACACGTTAACACATCAACTCAATGAAAGCGAAAAACACAATGAAAAAATCGAATTTGAAGTTTGTTGGGCACCAAATTGGCCTATCTTTTCCTACATTTCCACTGCTCTTTTCATCCTTTTTGTATTCATTCACATGTATTTACTATGATAAAGCTATCAGGTAAGTTCCCTTTTCTTTGTCTCATGGAATATTTAACTAATGAAATAAAGCCATGAGGGATTTGCCTATGCGAACCACTAAAACATGTTATGACCACAAATTCTAGAGCATAGATGTTGACTTCATCACATATCACATCAATTATGTGATTCACAGAAGCTGATTGACCATGATGAAACATCAGAACCAATTTGCAGTTGTTCTCAACCCGTTTTGGATCATTTATGTTCTTGCTCTCTCGGCGCTGGTGCTGTGTCGAACTAATGTATATCTTTGGGCATATATTTGCTAGGTTTTGGGGAGACATGTGATTCCCCTTTGTACTATATAAAATACAGGTCATTCCTGTATGAGGGGTTAGCGAGACCCTGATCTATATCGTGACAACATTTCTAAGATTAATATCGTAAAACCCTTTTTGTTGTTCTATCTTTCACTAAGTAACACAACCCTGATCAGAGAACTGGGCCCGCTCTTCTAATCAGGTGCTATTCATCTTCCTCTTATGTTTGTTGTTCATTGTTGTGTGTATTCCTTGATTGTTGTTACATATTTCTTTAGATTACTGTGAATGCCTTTTTAATTTCTACTATTAGTTTTTTTTTTATCTATGTTACAACAATGTTTTGATTTTGTTATCACGAAGCTTTGGTCAATGACAGATTGTAACCTTGCCCCTGCATATACTTTGTGTGTTACCTCGAAAAGAATACACACCCAGACTAATAAGTTAATGTAGGAAAGGGGGTGAATAAATTGTTCATACCTTGACACCAACATTTTTGCAATGTTTTTGGGGAGGCTAACAATGTCCAAGACATGATATATATCAAACAGAGGGTCAATCTCTCATCTTGGTGAGAGAAAGAGATTTCTCACTCTGCTCCAAGTCATGAGCATGGGTATTTCTTTTTTTTTGTGCTTTTATTGTTTTCCTATTTTTATTAGTGCTGATCTCTTGTCCTGGGGAGGGAGGAGTCCTTTAATGCCCTGCTCTAGGCCTGAGCTTATATTTCTCCAGCATTTTTCTTGTTTCAGTTTTGAGAAACCTAATCTCTTGCCTCGAGGAGGGAGGGGTCCTTTGGCACCCTACTTCAGGTCTTGAAGTGTTAGGTTTCCTTGCATGTGTGTTATTTTCTTGTTTGGCTTCTTGTCGTCGGGAGGGAGGAGTCCTTTGATGCCCTACTCTAGACCCTGAACCCTAGGTTCCTGTTTTATTTTCTGTTCACTATTTTCCTTTCAATGTGATCTCTCATTCTGGGGAGGGAATGGTCTTTTGACACCCTAGTCCACGTCTTGGGCACTGTGATTTGGTAACAACATCTTTCGTCGTATCAATTTGTATGAACAGAAAGACAAATAAGAGGGGTAAAGGGAGAGTCCCAAATAAGGGAGGATAGGATTTGGGAAGTAATACTTATATCTAGAAAATCATTGCAAAAGTCGAATCAAAGGCGTCTTCCCATGTAGCCGTGAGACTAGGTACGCGGACAAGGTCCGAGGGACAATATA
Organism: Pinus taeda; assembly: GCA_000404065.3. NCBI lineage: Eukaryota > Viridiplantae > Streptophyta > Pinopsida > Pinales > Pinaceae > Pinus > Pinus taeda. The sequence continues at coordinate 123,187 of APFE031259567.1, read as the reverse complement.
TAGATCAACCAATGTTGTTCACAACACCCCCTACTGATTCGATACAACAGATCCTTCTAGTAGCCAAAGAGACAAGCAACAATATACTTGATAAAGGGGTATTGTTGCTCATAACATAAGAAGAAGAAGTTGCAGTCAAACATATGAGGAAACATTTTGTTTTAGTAGGGAAGAAGAAGTTGTAGAAAGGAGGTCCGAAGGGTCAAGCCACTATGACATGAAGGAAGAATTTGTAGGGGCATTCCTATCACCAAGGGATAGAGGGAGTGTTGTTAAGGCAACTCAAACCCCTGTGATAAGAGCCCTTCCTGTGGAGCCTGCCAAAATCCCTAGTGAGTATTGGAGGATATTCATGGCACCTACAACCTCTACTATTGACTTCCCAATTATGGATCTTGGGACTAGTACACCAACAAATCCCATTCCTTTAACAACTTTAGCCAGCTTCCATGGGCTTACTTCAGAAGACCCTGACACATTTTTTGTTTGAATTTGAGATTGTGTGTCATGGATATGATTATATAACAGATGCTCAGAAATTGAAAATCTTCCCTACTAGACTAAAAGGGATAGCCCTGTGGTGGTTTATGGGTCTTGGGGGAAGGACTATCACAACTTGGTAAGAGATGAAAACTACTTTCTTGGAGAAGTACAAGGATTACTGTATATCATGGGATATTAAGGAAGAACTTTTCAAGTTTACACAGAAAGAGGATGGAAATATGGAAGACCGTGTGGAATTATTTAAATACACATTGCAAATATCAGGTCACTCTGACTTGGATAAGGACATTTTGAAAATTGTCCTTCTTTGGGCCTTTCGAGAGGACTCTTTGGAATTTTTAAACATAGTCAGAATGGGAGATATATCAAAGGAAAAATTTGACACCATCTGCGAGTTTTGCATCCAGTGCTCAAGGGAAGTTGCAAGGAATAAACAGGGGATTCGATGAACCAAAATATCTAGTAGAGGTGTCAAAAAACAGAAATTGGAAATATTTTGGACAACCTGAGGACTAATATCTTGAGTACCTTGTCTGAACAGATAGACATGCTGCAGGTAAAATAGAAACGGCTAGAATTGGAAAGAACTATGGTTGTATTTTTTCCAACATGTAGGAAGAAACACCCATAGAGGGAATGTCCATTAAACTCTGTAGAGAAGTGTGAAATATGTGAGTTGAATAATGTGAAAATTTCATGCCCATCCTTGCTAGGACTGAAAGTAGTTTTTCAAGGGATAGAAGAAGAGAGGGAGCAATTGTACTTTATGGGACCAGAAAAGCCATGGAAACCTCAGCCGTCAAGGGGAATTCAAGGTATGTTTCTGGATCCATCTCAATATTTTAGTAATTTTAATATGGGTCCCTAGTCCATGCTGTATCCGCCCATGTGGCCCTAATACATGTTTCCACCTTCGCAGCAATGGGTTCCTAAAGATACTTCGAGTTCCTCATGGGCTCTGAACTGGTGAGGACCTTCTCCTCCTGGGAATTTTCCCCAGTGAATGCCACAATAGCAACTCCATTTATCCTCTAATGTGCCTCATGGTAGTCAGCTTGTTCATTTCCAACTTTCCATCCAACCCAATCGGAATCCTAACAATAAAGGGGCTTAACAAGCTGACACCCTCAAATTACCTTCATACAATATCTCTACCGCATAATTTTATGAGATAAATTTACTATCTGGGTAGAGAGTAGATGCTCAACCCTCACCAGTTATCATTGAATAAATTGGCAGTGAGGAAAAGGAACCAGAAATGGTTGAAGAACAATCAAACTGAGTGAACAAAAATCATACACCTCCTCGACCACTAGTTACATAAAAAACACCAAGTTGAATCACCCTATCTAGAAAGGTTGGCTTTGAGTAAAAAAATCCCTCAAGCTATGTTTGACTTGTTAGGGGAGTTACAAAATTTATCTGTCAAGATTCCCCTGCTGTAAGCTATGAGGGACATGCCTATATATGAAAAAACTCTTAGGGAATATTGTGCTAAGAAGCCTAAAATGAAATCAAGAAACCCACTCACTATTCATGTAATGGGGAAGCTATCAGACTTTATGATGGGAAGGTCCATGCGTGTAAATTATGGCGATCCCAGGAACCCAATTCTAACCATGAAAATTAATGGGGAAGAAATTCCAAATGTACTGGTAGATTTGGGTGCTGCCATAAATGTCATCACTGCTGAAACTATGCATGCATTAGGTCTTCATAACTTGAAACACACACCTACAGTGTTAGAGCTGGAAGATCGATCTACAATAAAATAATAGGGAAGTTAGAAGATATCACAATTTCAATTTATTCGTGGCACTACCTTGTGGACTTCCTAGTACTACAAACACAATCTCCATCTTGAGGCCATCCCCTAATTCTGGGAAGACTATGGCTGGAAATTGCAGATGCATATATTGGGTGTCAATCTGGACATGTGCTCATTTGAAATGGACAAAGCACTAAGAATTTAGTGTTATATCCTCCCACAGAACCTAACCCATCAACAAAACCATTAGGTCGCAAGAAATCTTTACCCAGGAAAGAGTCTAAATTGGAAAATGAGGAATTAAGACTAGTTCTTACTATTGGACAAGCCCTCCAGCTGAAAACAGAGATGGAAGATGACACCATTACTACTTTTATTAGTGATCCCTATTCTATCTCAGATTTAAATCAGAAAATATTGGAGTCTGTATTGAGTTCTGAGACACAGGAAAGTATTGGAACAATAGACGTATCTGATGAGATACCTACAATTGTGGCCCATGATAATATTTATGTGGAAATAGAACGAAGAAAAACTCTGAATATCAGTCCAGATCTTTCAGAGTCCCAGAGAGAAAAACTCTTGGATTTTCTTCAGAAAAAAAGAAGAAGCCTTCGCGTGGGACTACTTAGATATGAAGGGGATTCCTACTAATCTATGTACCCATCACATATACATTGAGGAGATTTGTCTTCTTGTGAGGCAACCCCAGAGGAGAATGAACCTCGCTGTAAAAAACATTGTCAAGGAAGAGCTTCAAACGATATTGGACATGGGATTTATCTACCCCATTTCAGGAAGCCAATGGGTTTCCCCATTGGTATGGTCCCTAAGAAAAATGGTAAATGGTGGATATGTGTGGATTACAGAGAATTAAATAAGGAAATGTAGAAAGACCATTTTTCATCACCATTCAATAAGCAAGCCTTGGATACGTTGGCTATGAAGAAGATTTTCTCTTTTGTGGACAGATTTAGTGGTACAACCAGATTCAGATAGCTCCTCAAGATCAGGATAAAACCTCTTTCACATGCCCTTAGGGAATGTTTGCATACCAGGTCCTCCCATTTGGTCTCTGTAATGCACCTGCAACATTTCAGAGGGAAATTTTAGGGATTTTCTCTAATCCGATGGATGATAGTGTTGATATTTACATGGACAATTTCACGGCATATGGGGATTTATTCGAGGAAGCATTGGGGAAGCTAGAAAAAATTATTGAAAGAGAAACAGGTGCATGTCTCTTTAAGTATGGAAAAATTCGATATGATGATGAATGAAGGAATAGTCCTGGGACACTTGCTTTCGACTACAAGAATCTGAATGGACCTAGCTAAAATAAAGGTAATACAACATTTTCCAATACCTGAAAGACGCACAAAAGTACGTAGCTTTATTGGTTGTGTTGGTTATTATAGGTGCTTTATAGAAAATTTTGCTAAAATAGCACATCTGCTTTTTCAATTGCTGACAAAAGATGCAAATTTTTTGTGGATAGATGACTGCGATGCAGCCTTTGCGAAGATCAAGGAATTGGTCTATAACGCTTTGACCCTTAGAGGGCCAAACTAGGCATTACCATTTCATATTCATCATGGTGCTTCCCAGACAGTAGTTGTGGCAGTATTGGGGTAGCAAGTGGATAAGGTACGATATGTAATTTACTATGTTAGTAAGAACTTGGATCCTATTGAGTTAAACTACACAGTGACTGAGAAAGAATTCCTTTATTTCATCTATGCCATCAACAAGATCTTGCACTATATTACTGGGTGCTCCACCTTTGTACATACTGACCATTCAACCATCAGGTATCTAATGAATAAACCCGTTACTCCTGGTCATATTACAAGATGGATTTTTCTACTTCAAGAATTTAACATTAATATAGTAGATAAACCAGGGAAGGACAATGTGGATGTTGATTTTCTATCTAGGCTAGAAAATAATGTTGAAGGCACACCTATCGAAGATATCTTTCCAGATGAATATCTCTTTGCAATATCCGCTAACACTCCATGGTATGAAAATATTGCTAACTATCTTGCTATAGGGAAGGTACCTCACCATTTGTCATATAAGGATCAACGAAAAATTATTCATCATAGTACCTGATATTCATGGATGGCATGATACCTCTTTCATATACGGGTTGACTAATAGATTTGACACTGTGTATCAGAGGATGATATCTATGACATATTGAAGGCCGCCCATGATGGACCTTGTGGAGGAAATTTTGTAGAAAGAAGAAAAGGTCACAAGGTGCTACAAATGGGATATTGTTGGCCTTCTATCTTTCGCAATGCTAGAGATTATGTTTTAGGATGTGATAGTTGTCAACGGATGTGACAACCTTGGAAATCGGATGAGATGCCATTACATCCTGAGATAGTCCTTGAACCTTTTCAGAAGTGGGCCATCAATTTCGTTGGGCCCTTTAACCAACCTTCTCACTATAAGGTTCACATCCTGGTCTACACTAATTATGTGACTAAGTGGGTGGAAGCCAGAGCTGTTGAAAAAGAAACATAACAAGTGGTTGCAGATTTCCTTTTTGAAAAGATTTTTGCCAGATATGGTACCCCAAGAGAAATTGTTTTAGATGGAGGATCACACTTCACATCCCACATGATAGGGAGGCTTATGCAAAAATATAGGGTTAAACACAAAGTGACAACTCCTTACCATACTAGAGTGAATGGACATGTATAAAGTACAAACAAGGTATTGGAAAATACCTTGACAAAAATTGTAGCAAGTCATCACTAGGATTGGTTGCAGAAACTTCGAAAAGCTCATTGGGCGTGTAGGATGACATGGCGGAATACAACTGGGTTTTCACCATTTGAGCTATTCTATGGGAAATTCCCCTTGTTTCTATTAGAGTTCAAGATCAATATGCTTAGAACAGCTTTGGAAGTGGGGTTAGACTTATCAGAGGCCCAGAAACAACGACTGGAACAACTGAGTGAGTTAGATGAAATTTGTTCAGTAGCTGTCCAGAAAACTACTACCATCCAACAACAGAGAATGAAATGGCATGATAAATTTATCAACAATAAGGTGTTGCATATAGGAGACTCGGCATTTCTCTATGACTCCTTGTTGAAATATTTTAAAGGAAATCTTCGCACTCGTTGGATGGGACCCTATAAAGTGGACACTGTATTTGACAATGGAATAGTTATATTGGTTATGCGAGATGAAAATTGTACTTCCTTCTTAGTGAATGGACATCATCTAAAGTTATACCACCATCCAACATATAAGGAAGCCTTCATCAAACATATTTCTAATACATCTGGTTTGATGGTTGTTGGTGCAGAGAATACTCTCTCTACCTCTATTAAAAAAAATAAAAAAAGTAAAAATATATATAATATAATAATAATAATACTATGTTCTAACTACTTGTTTGTCTTTTGCAGGAATAGGAACCAAATTATGACGAGGAGAAATCAAGAAATTTTCCATGTAATAGTCAGTGTAGTCAGTGTTGTTACTCCACTGTTGGTGTTAGTCCGCTAATGCTATTACTCCATTGTTGTTGTTACTCCGTCGGTTTTGTTGCTCCATTGGTGTTGTTAATCCACCATTGTTGTTACTTCACTGGTGTTGTTACTTTGTCGTTGTTGTTACTCCACCATGTTGTTACTTCATTAGTTCTATTACTCTACCATTGCTGTTACTATGTCAACATTGTTACTCCTCCTTCATTGTTATTTTGGCAGTTATTTTTGCTGTTAAACCATTCCTAGGTAGGTCACCAGGTACACCTTCACTGACTCTTAAGGATTTAATTAAAATATTCCAAAAAGAGACTGGTACATGCCACGGATGGAAACATTTAAGTTGGGGGCGTACCGTGACAAATAAATAATGGCATACCTAAAATTGTAATTATATCACATCATTACCAAATATAATGCGAATGGAAACCAAAAATATTGCGATTTTGTAATCATGATTCCAATGCATTGGAATTTGAAATCGTACGCCAAAAACCTTATCGATCATTTCCCCAATATGACACATTCAATCACCATAATAATTCACTTGTATTGTGATACCCTACCATTATTTTCTATGTTTTTCGAGGTGTACCAATCATTGTTACCAATCTTTTACCCTGCGACCACCATGCTAATATTATTGCCTTCATCAATTTGGATTGTTGTTACGCTCCCCCTACCAGCTGATTGTATCCATCATGTTGATTCCATTCCTACAACAATGGGTGGGTTGGCTGTGCACCATGAGCTGGAGGATACAACAATGGTCCGAAATAATTGAGAGGTATGGTAGGTTTTTGAAAATGTAGGGTGGAACATGTATCTCAACAGGTTGCAAGGGTTTAACAAGGCAATTGCGATTGAATTTGCACTCAATTTAGAGGAGGGATCTCTCGGGTCTAGGGGATAGAAATCCCTATTATAGAGGAAGCCTTTGCAGAGGTTTGCGGGCTACCCCAACAATGATAGAGATGGTTTTCATGAAGTACCTCCCACCCAGAGTTCCTCGAAGAATTTTTGCAAGCCGGAGAGAACGTTGTTCAGAAAGGTTAAGGGTATGTTCGGAGTTAATTACCACACCCATGGGGTGAGATAGGAGGTTTTGTAATAATATAAATAACCCGTGAGGGGAGGTATGACATTATGTTTAATATCATTTCAGAGTATTGGATCACCTTCAGTTCCCACATTAGGAAGCCTTCTCATTGAATATGCCTTTCTTCCTATTAAAAAGTCTCTAGTTGATGGTGCAATCTGCTCGACATTCACAACAAGTTGTGGCAGTCATTATCAACCATGGGCTGGTCCAGTTGTTAGTCATGCATCCAATTGATCACCGTGGGAAAAATTCTAGGATTCTACAAAGGAAGAGATAGCAGCTACTATAGCTGCGAGAGAAGAAGAGCCAGAAGTGATGGAGGAAGATCTTAGGGTAGTGGATGAATATGTAGACCAAGAAGAACCAAAAGAAATGGACATGGAACTTGAGGGGCTGGAACAAAATCAGAAGCTTGAACTAGAGAGGATAGTCGAGGCTACTCCACAAGAACCAACCTCGAACACAGAACTGATGAAAAAAAAATGCTACAAAAAGGAGCCGATATAGAAAGGTTCACCAACACTATGACCAAGGCTCTCCGTAAGAACCAGCCTCGACTATGGAGCTAGTGGAACAAATCAACAACACTCTAATAGGAGAAGGGGTACCATAGTAGGCTAAGGTGGAAGAATTCATTAACATTGAAGCTAGAGGTGTCCCACAAGAACCACCGTCGACCGTGGAACCAATGGATGAAGATGAACCAGGATGAGAGGGGCCCGAAGCTGAAAGAACCATGGGGCCAACAGAAGGAGAGGCTATATATATAATGGATGGAGTTCACATAGTGATACAAGAGTCCATTTTATCGATGTCATGCTGGAAGAAATAGTGCCAGCATCATCTTCTCAAGAATTACTGGATACAAAGGGTGGTGTTACATAAGAACCACCACCAACCCTTCCAGCTCTCGAAATTGCAGAAGAATTAGATCCTGAGGTTGTTGCTACTCCACAAGAACTACCGTCAACCTCAGAACTGGGGACTATATAGGTAGGGGTCTCGACCCAGAGCAGAGATGCTTCAAACAAAAGGAAAGAGCTTGAGGTCACAGTTGGGGCTAAAATAGACTAGGTAGAAAAATTATTTCAATTTCCCTCTTATTTTTCCATTCCGAGAGGGGTGAGGGTGTCTTGATCTCCCCGATGCTCAGAGAAGGATGTTGTCATTCCACCTATTTTGAAGCTTGATGGGTTGAATAAGGGACCAACTACCATAGGTCTGTTGGCTGCAGACTTCTAGATAGACCTTTCCCAAGAACCCAGAAAAGAAGAGGAGATAGGTGTTTCTGAAATAAGGGAAACTGAAGGGGAAACGTTGGCTGAAACACTAATGGATACCCATCAAGTGAGTCCATCACCTACCGAGAAATCTTCACAGTGGGTCGAGGTAGGAGTCAATAAGGAAGCAGTTTCTCCCAAGGAAAAGGGACCAAGTAGAGCAGCCCCGTCGATTAACCCTGTGGATACTCCCTCCAGTAATCCACCACCTGCCGAACCGACTGCAGTACTAGATGAGGTGGTGGTCAAACAAGAATGGAGAGAGTTGTGCAAGAAACAGAGGCCACTAGCTAAGAAGAAATATCAGCTATTAGGGAAACAATGCGGCTCAAAACAGAGGTCAAGAGGCTAAGAAGATAGGTACACCAGTTGAAGAAATAGGTGAAGAAATTTAAGTGGTAGGCTAAGAAGCCCAAATCCATGATGGCCAAAGCAGAGACACAGGTAGATGAAGTGGCAACAACGTCTATTACCACTCAGACAGACCCTATCGAGTATTTGTTCGAAGGCCGTGAGTTTTCTTTGACAACTGAAGTACAAACCTGGAAATCCATCGCGATGCGATATCAGAATGAAGTGAAAAGAGCACAGAAACAAGAAGCCACAACTATCTTCGAATATGTGGAGCACATAAATATAATGTGATTGAGGTATGAAAAGCAGCAACTCAAGATGGAGTGATTGGAAAGGCAAGTGGCATAATTGAAGGCCGACAAATAACAGATGCTCAATTTTGGCACAAGAGGTGATGGCATGTCACCTTCCTGCTTCTAGTTATTCTTTATTTTTGCATGAGCATTTTCTATTCTTCTGTTTGGAAAGAATGAAGAAAGAAATTAGTCACAAGATCAAGGATGTTGTACATTTCCTTTGGATATTGAGAGCCCATAATTTTCCAACTCAACATTTGATGTGTGAGGTTTACATGCATGGGTATCTCCTGCGTGTTGATAGAGAATTTAATCTGGTTCCATATGCGGGGGACATTCATTTAAGGGTCTTACCTCTTACACTCTCAATCATATAAGTTGGTAGAAGGCTTCTAATATGTTTGAGTCAAGTCAGGTCACGAAGCCTTTTATGGTAAGAGGGGAGCACGAGCGGTCAGTAACTATGTACAATAAGCACAACACGTTTTTAGAAATTGTGGGGAACAGGGAATGGATCTTGAAGACATAAAAGTGGTACATTGATCTCTATGTCAAGAAATTAGTCACGTTTCAAGATGTCGCTCTTGATAGTTTCCAGAAAAGGTGGATGATGTCATCCACGTCTGTCCAGAATAGAGAACTGTTTGGAGCACCAAATTTTGCATGAGCACTCAGTAGGGTGCTAAGGTACGTGGAATGCATCCAGATATGTTGGGCCCAGTGGATGGGAATTTGGTTTCAATACCCTGTCATTTAGTTGCTCGTAGAGCACTACACCCAATCATATAATGTAACAAATGATCCATGGAAGGAAGTTCTTCTCTCAAAAGGGTTTAAGGTTCCAGGAATAGAGATGGTTGGGGATACGATCTTGCCCAGGCTCATGAAGCCCACAACTATTAATCTAGACCCACAGAGGTGACGAACTGCATGAGCGCATGCAGAAGGCTATTTGGGGGGAGATGTTGGGCACCAAATTGGCCTATATTTTCTTGCATTTCCACTCCTCTTTTCATCCTTTTGTATTCAGTCATATGTATTTACTATGCTAAAACAATGAGGTAATTTCCCTTTTCTTTGTCTCTTGCAATATTTAATTAATGAAGTAGAGTCATGAGGATTTTTCCTATACAAACAACTAAAACGTGTTATCACTGCATATTCTGGAGCACAGGTGTTGACTTCACAGCATAGCACAGTAGTTCCACGATTCACAGCAGCTGATTGACCATGATGAAACAATATAACCAATTTGTAGCTGTTCTCAACCCGTTTTGGATCATTTCTGTTCTTGCTCTCTCGACGCTGGTCCTGTGTTGAACTGATGTATATCTTCTGGCTTGACAGGTTTTGGGGAGAGATGTTGTTCCCTTTTCTACTATATAAAATACGGGTCATTCCTATATGAGGGGTTTGCTATACCTTAATCTATATTATAATAGCATTTCTCATATTAATAAAGTACAACTCTTTTTGTTTTCCTATCTTTCGCTATGAGTAATGCAGCCCTGATCAGAGAGATGGGCCTGCTCTTTTGATGAGGTGCTGTGGATTTTCCTGTTATGTGTGTTGTTCATTGTTGTGTCTATTTCTTGATTATTGTTACAGATTTATTTATATTACTGTGAATTCCTTTTTAAGTTATGTAGTTAGTTTTTTATCTCTGTTACAACAATGCTTTGATTTTGTAGTCACAAACTCTTGGTTGATGGCAGATTATAACCTTGCCCCTGCATATACTTTGTGTGTTACCTTGAAAAGGATACGCACATGGATTGATAAGTTAATGTAGGAAAGGGGGTGAATAAATTGTTCATACCTCGACAACAAATTTTTTTTGGGTATAAGAAAAGAACTTGAGAAGACAAAATCTATTAATCTTAGATGTTCTAAACGATGAGAAATTTTAGATGAAATCATCAAGGTTCAATGTTCTTCTCTTATAAAGATCGATCTTGGATATACTAAGGAATCATCCCAAAATTCGTCAGCCTCCACCAGAAGCTATCTCGATGTAGGGAAGACCAGTGAACAAAATGTCGATATTCAACAAAAGCATCAAAGTACTCATTAGGTAAATCATGCTCAATTTACTCCAAGGATGAACATTAATGGAAGCATCAACCAAAAGGTAAACAGTACCAAAAGATTCTATGATCAAAAAAACTTCTTTAATGGACAATGATTTTCATGCGATAACTTTGGGCATAAGGCTCCTCAATGTGTTTCTTACAAAACTATCATGACTAGAGAATCATGAAATGAAAGGAGCATAACGGGAATCAGGAAAATTTGTTATAATAAATTTTCTCCTCATGAGGATGAAAATGTTCATTTTGTAATAACTTTGGTCATGAAGAATATGAATGTAGGACAAAATTTCGGTGAACACTTCAAAAGGAACAAACATCCTCAAATTCCAAAGTATGGAGAAAGAAGGAATTTCAATTAGAATGAGGTGGCATAGCTCTATTTGCAGAAGGACAAGAAAATTAGTGGTACATTGACAATGTACACTCTAAACACATGATAGGTGATAAAGAGAAATTTCATTGAGATAATTCTTTCGAAAAAGAAAAGAATGTCTCCTTTGGAAATGACACACCAGTTATCATGAAGGGTAAAGGTTCTATTTATTTGAATCCAAAGGTTAAAGTTGGAAATGTCATGTGTGTTGATGGTTTAAAACGTAACTTGTTGAGTGTCAAGAAAATGTGCAATCAAGGAAATGAAGTTGTCTTTTGATCAAACGGGTGTGTGGTTCGTGAGCTTGATACAAGAAAGACCGTAATCAAAGGTACAAGAAGTCCAAGAAATGCACACATATGGAAAGGAGTTCAAAAGAAATGTTATATAAGAAAAAGAAATGAAAATTAGTTATGTCGTAGAAGATTGGGGCATCTAAGCTTTTCTCAAATAAGAAAAGCATGCAGGCTCAAGGCGGTTCATGATATTCCTGATATCATCATCCCAAAAAATACCATTTGTAAACCATGTCAAGTTAGTAAGAAAATCAAATTTCATTTCATTGAAAATGAAGGATCAACAAGTAAGCCTCTTGAACTCATCCATACTGATTTGTGTGGATCGACAAGGAAAAAGTCACCTCGTGGAGAAGAATACTTTATATTATTCATTGATGATTTCTATAGAATGTGTTGGATAGATCTACTTAAGCATAAAGATGAAGCATTCGAAGAATTTAAAGCCTTCAAATATTTAGTTAAAAATGAATTAGATCAAAAAATAAAATGTCTCAGACCTGATCATGGGGAAGAATTCATATCTGATGAATTCTTTGATTTTTGTGAACAACATGGAATAAAGAGGCAGTTCTCTATTGCCAAAACTCATCAAAAGAATGGTGTAGTGGAAAGAATGAAAATAACAGTTCAACAAATGGCTCGCACTATGGTTGATTAATTCGGAACTCTTGCCACATTCAGCGGTGAAGCTACATTTATTGTACTGACTATTCTCAAGAAAGCTAATGTATGGGTAAATAGCGATCAAACTCCACATGAACTTTGCTATGGTAAGCCTCCTACTGTAAAACACTTTAAAGTTTTTGGAAGCAAATGTTTGATTAAAAATATTGATGAAAAATTTGGTAAGTTTGAGCCGAGAGCGAACGAAGGAATTCTTCTTGGTTACTCATCTAGAAGTAAAGGATACAAATTTTTTAATAAGAGACTATGAAAAATTGTTGAAAGCATTGATGTAGTAATTGATGAAGCATGCAAAAATCTGGAATAGATGAAATCAAAAAAGGAAGACAACAATGAGGAAGATGGTGAATGCTTTCCCATATTAAATGAAGATGATATAGAGGAAGAATCCAATGAAGCATCAGAGGGAGATACAACTAACAGGGAAAAGACTATATCCATGTATGTTCAAAAGAATCATCTAGAATCTCAAATTCTAGGAGAAAAAGGGTCTAGAGTACAAACAAGAAGAACTCTTATATGAACTTCCAATTATCTAGCACTACTATCCACCATAGAACCACATAATGTTAATGAATATAGCAAAGATGAATGTTGGGTTAAGGCCATGGATGAGGAAATTTACCAAATTTAAAAGAATGATACTTGGGAATTAGTTCCTAGACCTCATGATAAAAATGTTATAAGAACAAAATGGAGAGGTTATCAGAAACAAAGCAATACTTGTGTGTAAAGGGTATGCTGAACAAGAGAGTATATACTTTGAAGAAACTTTTGCACCTGTTACTAGGCTTCAAGCCATAAGAATGTTTGTTTCCCTTTAAAATTTTCAGAAATTCAAAGTGTATCAAATGGATGTAAAATTTTCATTTCTTAATGGAGTGTTAGAAGAAGAAGCTTATATTGAAAAAAAATAAGGATTCATTCTAGGAAATGATGTAATGCTTTTATGCACGCTCAAAAAGGCTTTTTATGGACTAAAACAGGCTCCAAGGGCTTGGTATTATTGCCTTGACAAATATCTACAATAACAAGGACTCACAGAAAGGTCTACAAACAACAACTTATACACCAAAATTGATAATGATAAACTACTAATTATTGTTGTTTATGTTGACGATATCATCTTTGGTAGAAATGAAGAATCTGAGTCATACCTTTGCTTCGGTTATGCAGCAAGAATTTGAAATGTCCTTACTTGGTGAACTAACTTATTTTCTTGGTATACAAGTACAATAAACAAAAGATGGTATTTTTATTTCACAAACCAAATACCTCAAGAAAATTCTGAAGAAATACAGAATGGAAGATTCTAAACAAGTATGTACTCTAGTGGTAACAGGATGTAGTCAAATCTCTAACGATGAATCACCTATAGTGAATCAACCAACAAACAGACCTATGATTGGAAGTATACTTTATCTAATAGGTACCATACCTAATATCACGCATGGAGTAGGAATTGTTGGAAGATTCTAAGCAAATCCAAAAGAATCACATCTTCATGTTGTAGAAATAATATTCAATTATCTTCAAGGAACACAAGGCTTTGGTTTGTGATATCTGAAAGATACATATCTTACTCTTCATGCATATACAAATGAAAAGTGGGTAGGAAATGTTGATGATTGAAAAATAACTAGTGGAGGTGAATTCCATATGGGATCATAGTCAATATCTTTGTTCAACAAGAAACTAAGTTTGAATGCCTTATCTACAACTGAAGTGGAATATGTGGCTGTTGCATCTTGATGTACACAACTACTCTGGATGATGCAAACATTGTAAGATATTCAAATCACATGTTCTCCACCCATCCCCATTTTATGTGATAATACAAGTCCCATCAGTGTTTCAAAAAATCCTCTCATGCACACCAAGACCAAGCACATACCCATTAAGTACCATTTTTTACGAGAACAATTGCTTGAACAAAAGGTTAAATTGCATTATGCTCCCTCCACACAACATGTTGCTGATATATTTACCAAATCGCTTCCCAAAGAAACATTTGAATATCTCATAAAATAGCCTGGGAGTATTTTCTGCATCATTCTGCTGTTAACTCTAGCTTTTCAGAAAAGGTTCCTATACATGGGTTTCATTAAGGATAGTCACATATACACGCAATGTTTTGTGGATGAAGGAGCGTATATGTTTTTTTGATAGAAAAATAGTGGGTTAGATTCTAACGTGCATGCTGAGTATAATATTGATGATTATTGTATGCTGACATGCTTTGTTCATTTATTTTTATCTGTCTGGTGAAGATGCCTTGATGAATGGTTTGTTGAAAATGAACAAGAAGCATAGGCTTAGGGGGAGCATTAGCCTTCACAAAAATTTTGCATTGTTGGCATTGTGGTTGATGATTTCAGCTATGGTTTTAGGTATTCATTGTTTCATAGGTCATGTAAAGATATAGAGTGTAATATGATTCCTTCTATCATAATCTATTTTTGAATCAACCCTATTGAACATATGATGTAATTTGCATCCCCACTATGCATGGGAAGGATGATGTAATAATTGTTATATTTTAGTGATGTATAAACAATTGGTATATCCCCACTTGGTTGGGTGGACAAGTCAAATTTGGTGTATCCCCACTTGTTTGGGTGATTGATGCATGTATGAGTCATTGGTGGTAGGAAGGTCATAGTCACATAGCTAAGTTATAGAGTCATGTTATTCTTTTGAAAAATATATCTCCAAACTCTGCATTTACTTAAGGGGAGCATCGAAAACATAGTGTATCTCAAACGAGGATAATATCTTGGTCCACCCTTTTCCCTTGATGTCAAAGGGGGGGAGTACTTTGGTGTTGCTTGATATCTCTAATAAGTTCAATAGCTTGAAGCAATCGACACCCATATGGTTTCCATCAAATCCAAAGGGTGATATCGTTGGCACTACGATACAAGTTTTGTCCTCGATGGAAACTTACTCATAGGTCAATTTAGATTTGATAAAAGGAAACTCACATCGTAATAGGTCAATTTAAAGATAATAGGACATTGGTATAGAAGAACAAGAATTTGGAACAAAGGTCTACTAATCAGAGTCAAGAAATTGCAGGAAAAGGATGTTGTAAGTTGTATACGCGGGTTCACTTTGACAAACAAGCATATACACAAGAGTTAAAAAAACAAAAATAGCATATACCTATGCACACACTTTCATAAGAGGAAAAGCGTGTATGGATTGGAAAATCAAGGAAATCCAAGATTAAAGAATACTAAGGGTGAATACCATGGTATTAGCCCACAATATTGAGCATAGTAACAACTATTTTATCCCATCCAAGAATACCATAGGTTCTAAGTGTTGTTTTTGTCCGAGGTATCGAGAAAATCCAAAAACTATATAAGGAGGAGAAGATCAAAGTGCCAAGGTGTGCAAGTGAAAGGGTTTCTCAGGAATACTTCTATCTAAAGTATATTTTTTGTTGTAGGATCTATGATTTTGATATGATATGAAATATTTTTTGCACCATGCATTCAATGTTGGATCAAGATCATGAGATATGAAATGACTTATCATTGAATGATATGATATCGGTTGGGCTAGATATGATTGCTTACACATGTTTATTCTTTAAATGTCTTGATCTCTATATGTCTGAAGTTTGGAGTAGCAACAAAGTTCTAAGTTTGTAATTACAGATCGATACGTTGGTTCCCCTTGGTGAAGGTGCGTGTACACAATGGTTTGAAGCTTCCAAGTAGCATATACAAAAGAAAATCATGGTATTCAAAAATGATTGATCTATATGATTAGTGCTACTGGTTTACTATTATCTATAAATGATGTCCTTGTAGATATGAAATTAGAAATGAATGCACAAGGAGATTGAGTCTGATTGATTAATTGATTAAGTGAGAAGGGTGATCTTTGCTGCTGACTATCTAGATCTCTCAGAATATTACTGGTTGGTACAAATTTGACTCAGAGGTTTTATGTTTCAATAGTTTTGGAGGTATGTGCAAGCTTTGGTAAAGGAAGTAGCGTATACACGCAGGTTGGGTTCACTAAAGTAGTGTATACATTCTGATCTATGACTCCTGAGGTTGTAGCTGGTTCTAAATGATGATGCAGGTTTCTGGGTTCAACACAGTGTTTTGGTGATAGTGATCTGACTATTTAGATTGACTGATTGTTGGTTGATGCAGGTAGTATTATAACGTTTGACCTTCAGAGTTTCTGATGGGTCCAGTGTGAATTTGATGAAACGAGGCCTTGATATTGTGTTGTTTTGTACCAGGAGCATCTAGTCTGAAAATTTATGAAACGTGGTCCCTGGAGGACAAGAGAAGGTCGTAGCCTTCTATAGGTTGGTGCCTACATACTAGTAAACATATCAGCTAGTACAAGAAGTATGGGGGTTGTAGCTCCATCTGAGTAGAAGCTGGAGAGCAAGAGAAGGTTGTAACCTTCTACAAGTGAGTGCCTACATACTAGTATGAGTCTGCACTAATACAAGATTGTAAAAACAATTCTTTATATTAAAAAGAAGTCAGAGATGACAACAATAGGTGGTTTTTCTCCCGCATTGGTTTTCCAGCTTAAATCTTGGTGTCATGTGAGTTGCTTATGTGTGATGGTTTCTTATGTTATTACTGCACATATTTACTGTATAATAAAGTATTGATGCACTGATTAAAGATCAACCCATGATGAATTAACTAAATCATACTTTCTCTATGTATAAATTGGTTTCCTTAATCACAGTTGCGTGCACATGCAAGTTTACTTCATTTAAGTAGCATACATAAACCTCATTATGAAATGAAAAGTTATTGAATTGTAAATATTGATTCACCCCCCCCACCCCTAGTATTATTTCCAACACTTCACTCTAGATCGATCCTTTTCTCCAAGTTCTAATTAGGTAGTAGGGGAATTGTGAGGTCTAAAATGGGCCTATTAAGGAAATTATAAAATAATAGTAGAAATAATAAAATAATATTAGATTACATCATCAAATTTTAAAGGGAAAAAAGAAAATACTATATTTCAACTCTAATTTCAAGTTATCTCCCTATGGGTTTACTCAAATTTCGAGTGAAAACACTCATTGGATGAAACATTTGATTCCTAATTTGAGGATTACCCATGTACATATTGTCGATTGGCCCTACTACATAAAAAATTAGAAATACATGAAAAACATGATTCCAATCACGTTGTTTCTGTATTTATCATTTTTTGTGTAGTAGGGTCTTTCAAAAGTATGCAACATGGGTACTCCTTGAATGAGGAATTAATTTTTTTATCCAATGAGTACTCCCACTCGAAAATTGAGTAAAACCTTAGCGAGATAAGTTGAAAATAAGAGTGGAAAAAATAATTTTATTATTTCTTAATATTTGTCAAGCTAGGAGTTAACTCCTCAAATGAAATTGTACTATTCATTTAGGTTGGTCATTATTATATACAAGAGGGAGAGACTATTTAGTTTCATATCACATTGAATCTCCATTTCCTCTATTATTTATTTACACTAATTACAGTTGTTCACCCACTACCTATGATCAGGTGTCAACATTCCCCCCGTTAAAATGAAGGGATATTGGTAAGTCCAAGCATCGTTCTGAATCTTTCAAGCTTTTCTCTTCCAAGCACTTTAGTGAAGATGTCTGCAATCTCCTCATTAGTGGAACAATGGTGAAGATGGATTATTTTGGACCTAACATGATGTCAAATTAGATGATATTTTGTATTGATGTGCTTCATTCAATAATGGAACTTTGGGTTCTTAGCCAACTTTATTGTTAAGGTATTGGCAATCATGAGTGGAGTCAATTGTACTTGTTTTACCTACAAATAACCAAAATTTTCCTGAGCCATACAATTTCTTTTGTTGCCTCAGCTGCTGCCACATTTTCAGAATCTATTGTGGAATCTACTGGAACTGATTCTTTGCATGATCTCCAGGAGACAACTCCTGATCCAAGACTTATAGAATAACCTGATGTAGATACCCTAGTTTATTTGTCTCCATCGAAGTCTGAATTAGATTATCTAATCAAGTTGAAGTTGCCCACCTACGTATACTTGAGTCCAATGTCTTGAGTTCCCTTCAAGTACTTTAGAACAGTTTTTGTCGTAGAGCAATGTCCCTCACAAGGCTTTTGCATCAACCTGGAGAGGATTCGAACATAAAACAAAATTTCTAGTCTGGTAGTGGTTAGGTAGTTGAGACTTCCTACAAGATGCCTATAATTTGTTGCATCCTCAAATTCTTTTCCTCCAATGGATGTGAGATTTGAGTTTTTTTCCATTGGAGTAGTGAGAGGATTACATTTAGTCATGCCAAACATGTTCAACAGATCTCCAATGTACTTCTTTTGAGAAAGGAATATGGAATTTAGATGTTGAGTTACTTCAATACCAAGATAGTAATGAACATAGCCCAAAGGACTCATTTCAAAACCTTTCCTTAATTCCTTCTTTATGGATGCAATGTAGCTCTCATTGTTCCTTGTCATCAAAATATCATCTACATATGCCACAAGATATACAACTATTTTTCCAACCTTCTTGACAAACAAAGTTGCATCATCAAGATCATAATGTTTGAAATTGAGTTTTAGAATATGCTCAGTTAGTTTTTCATACTAGGCTCACAACACATATTTGAGGTCCTACAAGGATTTCACAATTTTTCATACTTTATGTTCATGTCATTTCACAGCAAATCCTTCATGATGGGACATAAAAACATTCTCTTTTATATCTCCATTCGTGAAAGCATTTTTTACATCCATTTGATGGAGTTTCCAACCATTCTGAGCCGTTAGGGAAAGAGTGTCCGAGTGGTAGCCCATTTGTCTGTGGGGGAAACAGTATCCTCATAATCAACCCCTTCCTTCTGTGTAAAACCTTTTGCCACAAGCTTGGCTTTGTGCTTGTCAAGTGACCCATTAGCTTTATACTCATTCTTGTAGACCAACTTGCATCCAATTGGTGCGTTTCCTAATGTAGGATCAACCAACTTCCAAGTGTCATTCTTTATCAAGGCATCATACTCCTTTTGCATTGCTTCTTTCCATTCATCATGAGAAGCATCTTTTTTGAAGGAATTTGGTTCAAAATTTGTAGAGAAATTCAATTCACAATCATAACAAACATGCATATCAATAGGTGAACCAGAGTCATCTACATCACCTCCATTTTGTCGGGTTGAATTTCTAGTTCGTCTCTTTCCAACCTCACCAAGATGAAAAATTTCAAGTGTCTTTGTCAGCCACTTTGGGGGACCTTTCTGAGATGGTCCAGGCTGCTCCATTGATTGAGTTTGGACTGAATCAAGATTGAGTCTCCCAATCATCACTCAAAGTATCATCCTGTGTTGGAGTTTCATGCGGGGGAGAGAGTTCTTCAGAAGAGGATTCCACAGGTTGATCTAGTATAGGAATCCCCCCTTTCAAGATGTGGAATCTGATTATCAAATTCTTGAAACGATTTTGAATTTGCGAATCTGTCCAACCGATAAAGTTGCTTCTCAACAACATTTTTAGTTTTGGATGATTCAAGAAGATTGCATCTTTAGATACAACAAAATTTTTATTGACTTCATCATAGAGATGGTATGCTTTGGAGGTGTTTGAATACCCCAGGAAGATACACTTACGACTTCTTGCACCAAGTTTGTTTCTATGCACCTTTGGTATCAAGGCATAACATGTGGAAGCAAAGGCCCTGAGATGCTTTACTGAAGGAATGTTCCCATACCACATGTCATAAGGAGTCTTGTTTCTAATAGAATTAGATGGACATATATTCTTTACATATTATCCCAAAACGTCAATTTTACATTTTTGAAAAACATCATGGAGTGCCCCATATTTAAGATTGTCCTATTCATTGTTTTAGCTACTCCATTCTGTTGGGGATTATAATTCACAGTTGTTTGATGTTTGATCCCGTGTTAGTGAAGATATTTTTCAAATTCATTTGAAGTGTATTCTCTTCCATTATCAGTGCGAATATATCCAATATGAGATTTTGCATCATTTTCAATCCATGTATGAAAGTTCTTGAATGTTTCAAAAGCATCAGATTTATTCTTCAATAAATAAACCCAACACATTATGGTGTAGTCATGAATAAATGTCATCATATATTTATTTCCATTTGTAGAAGGAACAAGTATTGGACCACATAAATCTGAATGAATGAGTTCTAGTTTTCTATGAGCTCTAGAATGTGAATCATGAAAAGACTATTTGCTATGCTTTTGATCCAGATTTAAATAGGAACGCAAAAAATTATAGAGATAACCATAAACACAGAGATGCAATGGAAATAATACTTCATTTCATTAATGTAAAATACTAAAATATGCTTACAAACAGAAATGGAAATACACCAGTTAGGGCGATGGTATCTTATCTTTGAGAAGAGATGAGGTGGCTACATGCCTCTGAACTGAACTATAATGAGGCTCAAGAACCTTTTTATTATTGAACAATAAGAGAAAATCCTAAACAACCAAAACCCTAAGCCGAGGAGATGTAACACCAAGAGTTTATGGGCCCCGTTGGGGTGAGTTGGATAGCCAACTTCCCGAGGTCATGACTTTGTCATATTATCTCTGTTTGATGAGAATGATAGCGCATTGGAAATATATATTCGAGGAATACAATAGAGAAGATGATTTTAGTTAAAAAAATTGTTGGTGGTAGATTTCAAAAAAAAATCATTTAGGGCCTCAAAACAGCTCTGGATGTTTAGGACCCGAAAAACTGCTCACAATAGTAAACTATGCTACAATTAAGGAAACTGAAAATTTGAAAGAAGAAATGGTGGGGGTCCAAGTGGAATTGGTAGGTGGCCACCAATATCTAACTAGATCATTCCTCCCCTCTTAAGAAGCAATGGTCCCCATTGAGTTGAGTTCCTCCATGAGATGCAGAAACTTCTGCTGAACTTGGTCCCTGGTGAGCCACTTACCCTGGTGAAGGAGTTGGCCTGCTTTGACAACTCGATACAGTTTGATATTTTGTTGGTGAGTGTGATTGATCTATATGTCCATGATCCGATTTGCTGCAACCTGTTCCATGCAATTTGGATTTAACTCTCTGGGAGTGATTTGTTCTACAATGTTGGATGTGTCTAGTAATTGTGGAAAGTATGACTGAAGGCGGTCCACATTGAACATTGGGTGCAAGACAAGGAATGGTGGAATGCTGAGCTCAAATGCATTGTCTCCCACAACCTTGGTAATGGTGTAAGGACCGTATCAAAGCGGTCTGAGTTTCCAATAGGATTTGGTAAGGTGTTCCTTTTACAAATGCAACTAGACTTTGTTGCCCACCTGAAACCTGTATGGCACCCGATGTTGATCATGTCATTGCTTGTACTTGGCATTTGATTTCTCAAAAATGTCATGGACTAGTTGGCGAATATGTTGGATGTTCTCGAAATTGTTTGCCTTATCTATTTCAGGCTGGACATGAGTTGAATCTACATGAGTAGCTGCAAATGGCATGGCCACATTAATGGGACATAGTGGCTGGAATCCCAGGCCCACCTAAAAAGTGTTGTGGCCAATCGATGAAAAGTGTTGTGGCCAATCGAGCTGTGGAGAGCTCGGTTGTAGCAGTGATGAACATAGTGGAGGCTCTCATCTCATGTATGTGGTTTCTTTGAGTTGTACATGCATAGAATGTGTACGATCATCTTGTTGACAACCTCTGTCTAGCCATCAGTTTAAGGATGGAAGGTTGTGGACTTAGTGAGTTTAGTGTCTAGCATCAACCAGAGACTGGACAAAAATGTACCCAAGAATCTGCTTTCCTGATCTGAGATGATAGACTGTGGGATCCCAAAGTGTACCCACACTCATTCAAAGAAGAGTTTAGCAATGGCTTCTGCTGTGATATTCTTCTTGCAAGCTGCCATAATGGTCATCTTCGAGAACCCGTCGATGACCACAAAAAAAATAGTCATTTCCATGCCTAGTGGAAGGAAGGCCTAACATGTAATCCATGGAGATGGATTACCATGGTCGACTAGGGGTAGGAAACAAGTTATAGAGGCCTTTCTTCTTTATGGTTGGTTTGGCAATAGCGCAGGTAGTTCATGATCTGATGTACATCCGGACGTCTTATCGAAGATTCAACCAATAGAAATACTTCTATAGTACTGCCACCATTTTCTCGACCCCGAAATGCCCAGTAGCCTGACTATAGTGTGGTTACCAAATCATCTTGGCACACTCACTTGAAGGAACACAAAGGTGACCCAAGTGGCATAACAGGGCATCCTGGAGGTGAAAATCTAGAACATGCTGACCCTCCAAAATTGTCTGGTATCTGTGGTCAAATTCTGGGTCCCTTTTGTACAGAAGTGGCCAATCAGAAGTCTCGTGACCACAAGAGTTGAGCACAGTGTTTAACACCATGATCGATGGTCGACTGAGGAAACTTGCAACCTTATTGGTGCTGCCCTTCGTATAGTTAATATTCAAATGGAACTATTGTAGGTATGAGTACCACTTTTGATGGCGATCATTTTGCAATTTCCCTTTGGTCTGTATGAACTGCAAGGGTCAATGGTCTATGTGGATGACTGTTTCCTTCCCCAAAATGTAATGCTTCCATTGTTGACAAGCCTGCATAATGGAATGCATCTCTTTTTCATAAGTGGGATACTTCTGGACTGCATCTGAAACTGTCTCACTATGATATGCCATTGCATGCCTATGTTGAGTAAGGAATACCCCAATAGCATAGTCAGAGGCATCTATCTTGAGCTCAAATGGTTGTTGCAAGTCTGGTAATGTGGGCAGTGATGTTGAGCAGAGGCGATCTTTCAACTCTGTGAATGCCTTTTGTTGAGATTCAAACCAAAACAATTTTTCATTCGCTCATCCCTTGGTGACTTGACTCAAGGGCTAAGTGATATGAGAAACTCCCAACATGAACATGCAACAGAAGTTGGCAAGACCTAGAAAGCTATGTAGCTCTATCAGAGTGGTTGGAGATGGCTAATCTCGAATCACTTGGATCTTCGCTAGATCCACATGCACCCCCTGTTCATCAATAATTTATCCCAGATGCTCAACCTGGGTCATGCCAAAAATGGATTTCTCCAAATTAGCACATAACTTGTGTTGTCATAGTGTTTGAAGAACCTATCGGATGTGGTGGAGGTGCTCTTCCCAACTCTCGCTAAAGATCAGGATGCCATCCAAGTCTACTACTACAAATGAGTTGCTGAATCACTGCAAGATGTTATCCATTAGCCTCATGAAGGTTGCAAGAGCATTCATCAATCTGAAAGGCATAACCAACCATTCGAAAAGGGCCTCCTTGGCTTTGAGGGAAGACTTCCACACATCAGAGGGTTCGATTGGTACCTGGTGATATCCTGACATCAAATAATCTTCCTAAAATATTGTCCCCCCTTTAGTTGGTCCAGGAGGTCGTCAATCCATGGGATCAGGTACCTATTATGAACAGTGATCTTGTTCAATACCTGATAGTCAATACAGAGTCTTCAAGTCCCATCCTTCTTCTGTACCAACATGATTGAGCTCCCACAGGGTGATGAAATCAGATGGATGTGACCTTTCTGTAGCAATTCCTGAGTCTACCTCTTGATTTCATAATTCTCTAGAATAGAGCACTGATAGATTGGTCCATTGGGTAGCGGTACACAAGGGGTTAGATCAATGGAGTGCTTGACCTGACAATGCAGTGGAGCCCCTACGGGGGAGGTGAAGATATCCTGTAACTCCTCCGTACCCTTGTCGATCTATAGTTGTTGTGTAGATGGGCCCTGTCTAGAGGTCGTGACCACCAACTTCTTCTTTCCTTGAGGGCGTATCATCAGCAAAACAAATTTTCTGGTTCTAGAAATGAGCTTACTACATTGTTTTGTAATAACCAAAGAGATGGTCGTAGGCAGTGCTACCTCCGGTATCCTGTACCACTTATTTCCCAATGTAACAATAAGAACATGGGGCCTTGATTCATACATAACATCTTGCTTCCAGAAGTATGGTTATCCTAATAATACATCACAAACTTCAAGGCGTGAAATGTCACACAATACCTCATCTGTGAAGGGCTTGATATTGTATGGAAGGCGACACTACTAGCTCATGTGAAGATCCCACCCTTGGTGAAGCCACCCTATGGTGTATGGTTGTAGATGTGCTATGGTTGATAAGCCCAGCTGCTTCACGACCTCTATCAAAATGAGGTTCTTTTAGCTTTCACTGTCGACAATGAACTGTATCAAGGATCCATTTACCCACATCTGGGAGTGGAAGAGATGCTCCTCCAACTCTGGATCTTCGGGTTCCTCCTTCTAGATCTTCATGGTGGCAATGGTGGCATTCGGCTCTGCATCGATAATTTGCTTCCCTTTTTCATTCCCCTTGTCATGTTCTGGTTCAGAGTTGGAACATGCATCTGATTTTGAAACCTTTAGCTTGGCCACTAGTGACTGCTTGGCCCAACACTCACTTGTGTTGTGAGTGGAGCTCTTATGAAACTCACACCACTTTCCCATGTCCTTTTTTGGCTTTTCGGTGAGTTTCTTTGCTTGCAGCTTTGCCGTGTTGTCTTGGGCCACCCTAGCTTGGCTTTGTCCTTTGTTTTGTGGTTTGGGGGCACCTTTCCCTTGCTTCAGATTCACATATCCAAAGTCTTGCTTCTTTTGTTTAAACTTTTTCTTTACCTTAACGACATATGGCTATGCCATGCTGAGCAAGGAGATGTTCAGGAATTCTATTTCTTCCTGAATGTACCTATGCAGGCAGCCTCGGTATTTGAGTAACAAATACTGCACTGAATCCTTGATTACCAACTTTGTGTGAAGGGTATGGAAAATAAAGGTATACTTTGGCACGTCTTGGTCCCTTCCTTACTACAACATGGTCCACATTATGTATTGATCCTCATAGATTCTCACAGTGTAACACTACTCCTTGATGGCATCTCGGAATGAATTCCAAGTGGGTGTGGGTAAAAATAGTGAGCTTGTACTTTCCTCCTTCTGCTCGCAGTAGGCTTCCCACCAGTCCTAGACGTGGGGGGCCACTTTGAGAAGAGCGAAAATAATCCTTTTTCGACTGGAAAAATCATGAACAGAAAAATAACCCCTAGTAGATTTAACCATTTATCAACGACATCTACTTCTATCTGACCCTCGAATATGGGGATTTCAAAATTAACTTGTACCTTAAATGGTGTGGCATTTCTAGATTATTTGTTGGAATCCAATGCATTGGCCCTTGTTAGCTACTGAAGGATCTGGAAAAAGTTGTCCATCATCATGTTCCTTTGTCACTCAAGGGATTCTTAGAGAAATATTTTGATAGGATCTCCTGCCCGCTCGTATTTCTTTTCATCTGCCATGGGAGGCCGCCAGGATTTGTGAGGCTAGTCTTGCAAAGGTTCAACTAGTTGAAGCCCTAACTCCTTATATCCCGACCTCATTGGAGACATGCAAAGAAAAATAGAGAAAAAAAAGTAGGCTGCTCTGATACCACTATTCCATATTTAAAGAGGAACAGAAAAGATTACAGAGATAACCATAAACACAGAGATGCAAGACAAAGGAAGTTGGAAGACCGTAGAGAAAAGAAAGAAAGCTACAACACCAATCTCGCCAAGAAAGACGAGGAGCCAGACAAGTAAAAATTAAGAAAATTGTAGGTCCGATAGACCAATTTGGTCTCAGTGGATGTTAACCATCATCATCATCATCATCATCATCACAAATAGAAATGGAAATACACCAGCTAGGGTGATGGAAGCTTATCTCTGAGAAGAGATGTGGTAGCTACATGACTTTTAACTAAACTACAATGAGGCTCAAGGGCCTTTTTATTATTTAACAAGAAGAACAAACCCTAAACAACCAAAACCCTAACCCGATGAGATTTTACACCAAAAGTTTATGGGCCCCATGTGGGTGAGTTGGATAGCCAACTTCTTGGGGTTGTGACATGGTCATATTATCTCCATTTGGCACGCATGATAGCCCATTGGAAATATCTCTCTGAGGAATACAAAAGAAAAGACAATTTTAGATAGAAAATCATTGGTGGTAGACTTCCAAAAAAGAGTCGTTTAGGGCCTCAAAATGGCTCGAGAAGTTTAGGACCCGAAAAACTGCTAAAATTAGTAAATTGTGCTATAATTAAGGAAAATGAAAAAATAAAAGAATAAATGGTGGGGGTCCAAGTGGAATTGGTGAGTGGCCACCAATATCCACCTGGATCAGCTTTCCTAGAATGTAAACATCACATTGATTAAGTTTCCTAGAAATTCTAGGCAAACCCATAACACAATTTTTCTTCAAGAAGCAGAGGTTGTGATAGTTTAAGTGTCCAAGTATATCATGCCATAATAAACGTGATGGAAATGTACCTTCTTCATAATGAGAATTGTATGAGAAATTGTGTGCATGAGCATAGGTATCATGGAGCTTGAGAAGCCTTTCTTCTTCTATCCCTGTCATGACAAGTGAGTGGTCTGATGCTTTTCTCACCTCAAGCTTGCCATAAAAAAAATGAATGGAGTGTCCTTGCTGGTGGATGTGGACGAAGGACAACAATTTTCTCCTCAGATTTGGGAGATATAAAACATGATGCATGAGAAAGTCTGGAATACAAGGCAATTTAAGCCTAATTCTACCAAGCTCTAATTGATTGAATTTTGATTTATCTATAAAATATATTTCTCCATCAACATTGTCAATAAATTGTTCAAAAAAATCTCTTCTAAAAGTCATGTGGCAAGTTTCTCTTGAATCAAGCAACCAATCACTTTTCCTAGAAGCAAGTGAAGCATTAAATAATTCTTCATTTACTCCAATATTACAGTGTGCCACAACATAGTGAGCGGATATAGGTGCTTTACCTTTCTCTCTGTCATAAGTTTTACCTTTGGGTTGGTTTCTTTCCTCCTCAATTCTGTCCCAAGGAAACTTTCATGTGGATGCATCATGTGATCCATCTCTTTTGTAGCGTATGAAGTGCAAATCTGGCTTTTCTCCTTGAGAGTGTCTGCCCACCCTGCCTCTGAAATTTCTTCCTCTTCTTGTTCGACCACCTCTTCCTCTGGAAGAATATTGAGCAAGATTCTTATCTCTATGTGAAAGACATACAAATTTTTGGGAAGACTAAAGAGTTGTCTTCTTTTTCAAACCCTTCCCTTTTTCAACAAATTTCTACATTATAAAATTAAGTTGAGCCCAAAAATAATTACAATATTCATAGAAAAAACACTAATAGTAATTTGTTATGTCTTTACAAAATGGCATCAACTACAAGCTCTCAATATTCATATATCATGCAATGTATATTGTATTCCTTATAACATAACCAACAAACTTCATATTCCACATATTATACCATGGCATGCGATATATGTGCACATCATAAGCAGAACTCAACACTTCATAAGACGAAGTCAATGTAGAAATTACGAATCCAACATTAAAAAGGCACCACGCATAGTCATCGAGTTAATGCACATATAGGTAAAGTCATATCATATATAAACTTATGGAATGCACCACCCAGCATATATGAAATCTCCATAAGACTTCTCACACTAGGACCTACTACGATGTTACCACCAGAAACATTATTAAATCATCTTTTCATGTTTAAAAGCCCACACCATAAAATTTTCCATTCATTTTGATGAGGTTAATTTTTACTGATAGATACCCCGTTGGATTACACGTTAAATAAATGGTATGGGATTTATGGAAGCATATCCCCCAACAATAATTTGATACTAGTGAATGGTAGGAGTTTAACACAGTAATGTCGTTGAACCGGTGGTATCAAATACCACCACCATCACTGTAATACAAAGTCAATTGACAAGGTATGGCACAATGTAGCTTATTTTGAGTATGACTGGTGTTATATACATATTAGGATAGTGTTGTAAATCACAAACATTTTTTTCTTTTTTGGCAAACGAAATGGGGGGTAGTGTTCATATATGGGAAGTTCAAGCAACATATGGGAGCCAACAAAGATGATTCTAAAACCGGTCAGGCAATATGGGAATGCAATAGGTGATGGTGGTGGAAATAAAAAGTTCCAAAAGTTGACACTTCGAACTCGGATTTCACAATAATGGCTAATGAACAGTCAATTTACCAACAAAAACACAATCACTCCAACATACATGTCATTCAATCAACTATCAATCTTCTTCAATGTATGATCTTGTTAGTAGATTCCAATCGTTGAAATCACTTAGGAAACGTCATCAATATTCTAACGCAGTCGATGCAAAATGCACATTACAGTCTCATTGTTCAACAAAACAAGTCTAGGTTTCAACCAAGCTCACAACCTTTTAACGCACATGTTCCATGTCTCAGCACCCAGCCTTCAACGAATATCTGTAGGTTTCACTCCAAACAACTTATATCATAGATATGCAGCTAGAGGTTAACTCAGCAATCCTTGTATTCATCGCAAACATAATTCAAAAATTTATTGAATGCGGATTGTCTATCCAAATGCAGAGATTCGATAGAGAAAAGAGGTAGAGGGCAGGAAACTGACAAGAGTTACAATCTGGAAAAATAAAAATAGAGGTTGGCTCTGATACCATGTGAGGCCATGCAGTAACTACTCAAATGAAATTGTATTATTCATTTAGGTTTTTCATTATTATATACAAGAGGGAGAGACTGTTCAGTTTCATCTCCCGATGACTCTCCATTTCCTATATTATTTATTTACACTGATTACAATTGTTCACCCAATCCCTATTATTAGATGTCAAAAATATTCTTACTTTTTTTACTCCAAAATGGGGAATCATCCCCCATCTATGGTTGACATCACCATCTTGAATCCTATTAGACCTTATAAATTTTATTTTGGTTGTACATTTTTCTTATGAGACCCATTTTAAACCTCCAAATTCCCCTAATGCTTGTGCTCGACTATTAAGAAATGTCTCCTTGTTAATGTAAACAATGCTTTTCTATGATACAATTTTTTGAACATAATCCACAACATATGGGATAATTAACATCCTTGATGAGTCTGTGGACTCTCTTCAATTGAAACTACTTCCCCCATGATTTGTCACTGTGATTTTCCAACCTTTGGAGAGCCAATAATCCCAATTTTCTACAGGGGTAATAAAGTAGTTTTATCCATACTAGTAATAGGAAGGAAAACTTTTGACTCAAATAAAATACAATTGTATTTCCTGTCTTATCTTGCTTAACTAAAAAGAAACATTCTCATTCAATTTTTTTTTTATTCTCAAACTACTATAAAAATTTTGGTTGAAGGAAGGAGAGGCTTTGCAGTTTTCTTATCCACAGATGGCAGACAAAAATGTGTACTTACCATTCTCTTAGATGTACCTGTTCAAATCTAGGGTAATGTTGGTCACAATTAGGCTTTTTGTAGCTCTCCGGACTTTCCTGTAGCACATTGTCTTCTCATATAGCAAATATGTTTGTCATGTAGCACACAGACTGCCTCTCATGTAGTAGCCATGTTTCTCCTGTAGTAGCTATATCTGATCCTATAATACCTATAAATCAAATTTGTATAACTTATGTGGAACCCTAGGCATCCCATGGTAGCATATAGATTATATTTTGTACTTTTATGGGTTTCTCCAATTGTTTCTTGGGGATGAGTAATTGTGCAATTGAATTTGAACCTCATAATTTTATTCCCTTTTGTGGTAATGGCCCAGGGCCCTTTGGTGACATGGGCTTTGCACAAATTTCCTCTTTTAACCATTGTACCTACTCCTCATAATCAACACCCTTTTTAATATATATTTTCCGTGTTGCATGAGTGTGGGTGTTAGGTCCCTATAATACTAGTGATTCCCCCATTACTATTGTCATTGTAGCCCTTATTGTTATTTTTGGGCCCAATAGAAGTCCATTATTGTTATTATTGTGCCCTTATATTATTGTTGTTATGTCGGCTTGTATTATATTATGACCTGGTAGACTCCTATATAGAGAATCGAGGTTTTGTAATTTTGATCATCCAAGAATTGTTCATTTGTGTAATGTAAAGGAGGTTTCCCACTGAAAGAGGCATATTTTGAAGTCATTGCTCTATCATTTCTTCTATTTTGTGAGTTGGTTGCATAATAATTGGTATCAGAGGGTTGGATTCTAGGGTTTCACTGCTCCGAAAAATTCACATAGAATTTTTGCTATAACTTTGTTTCTACAATTCTGAAAAGATGAAATTAAAACATGATTGAGGCACGATCTTGCTGAACCTCGGGTCCAAAGTTCAGATATTGTATCACTATATTTTCAGAGATAGGATCCAAGGATTTTAGGGTTTTTGCAAGCTCCCGAATTATATCTCAAATAGGTGACCTAAGGAAAATCATCATAAATTTCTCTCTGAGCATCAGATTGAATTTGCGTAAAATTTTATAGAAAGAGGATGGCACGTAGTTTTATTTGTATCAGTCTCATGTCCTAAGATTTAGATAGTGACACATGGCACTTCATACAAGTTCACACTACTAAACCCGTATATAATTAGGTCATCGTCGGAGATGTGGCACAACTCTTCCTTGGAGATTCCAATCTTGATCAGATTTGTGGGTTTGGAAAGAGGACTCAGAGGGCTACCATAGGATGAAATTTCAAATCTTAGAGATCTAAAATTACAAATTTACAATAGATTCAATATCGAAGTCCTACAAAGTGAAAAAAAGGTGTGTAGTTTTTTTTTAAATTTTGCATAAGTGTGGTTGAAAAATTAGTTTGAAGGAATTCAAAGGGCATAGTGAAGCATTCTTATCATTAATTGATGCACTGAAGAAACAAAATGGAAAAACCTAGTAAGAAACCTAAAAGCTCTAGCATGAATCATGAAGAAGAGGAAGAAATGCAACATGATATATCAAAATTACAAGACCAAATGCAACAAAATTCACTCTCACAAAAAGTAATAGAATCATGAAGAAGAGGAAGAGATGTAACATGATATATCAAAATTACAAGACCAAGTGCAACAAAATTCACTCTCACAAAAAGTAATAGAAGCTAACATGGATGGTTTAAAGAAAGGCGCAGAAGCTAAGATGGATGTTTTAAAGAAATATGTGGAATCTAAGATGGATGGTTTAAAGAAAGGTGTGGAAACTAAGATGGATGGTATAGAAGAAAAACTTAAAAGCAACATGCAAAATTTGAAGACAGATTTGGCAATGTTGATACAAGAAATGCTTACTAATGATGAAAGGGTAGTAAATGAAACTCATGATGAGAAATAAAGAAATTTTAATCATGATTTCATAGGCTGTAATGTTGGATTGGAGACCCACCATGTTCTAAAGATCGATATGACGAATTTTGATGGAAAGGATCCTGTAACATGGATACTACAGATGGAGAAATATTTTGATCTCCATAATGTGAAAAACACACAAAAGGTATGCATTGCAACTTTATATTTGGAACCAAATCAGTTTGTATGGTATCAATGGCTTTTCTCACATAGACAAATTGTCACTTGGAAAAATTTAGGGAAGAAATGATAGAACATTATGAGGATACAAAAATCAACACACTTTTTAGCCAATTCATAAATCTCAAGCAAGAGGGTCCAATGATCCAGCACATTCAGGACTTCCAAAAATTGAATATAAGGGTAAAAATATTACAGAGGAGGATAGGATTGATGTGTTCATAGGGACTTTAAATGATAACATTCAACATGATGTTCGCCTTTGGGAACCTGATTCATTGGGGAAGGCATTCAGGTTGGCAAGAAAAATGGAAAGCAAAATTATGGAAATAAGGAAGCCTACCACTCACAACTATAAAAATGGAAGTGTTGTTGCCCCTAGCCTTACACAACCTACAAGGTTGACACTACAACAATTGGAAGAAAAAAGATCATAAGGGCTTTGTTATAGTTGTGATATAAATACACTAAAGGTCATAAGCATTCTAAGAAGAAATTATTTTACATAGATTGTGAAGAGGAGGAACAAAAGGAATAAAAAACATTAAAAGAAGAGGATATACACCAGGAACAAAACCTAGAGAAAGAAGAAATGAATCCGACCATATCTTGTATTGCATTGGATGGAATTACCACTCCTCAAACTATCAAGATAGAATGACAAATCAAGAAGAAAAAGGTAATATTATTGACTGATTCGGGCTGTACCCATAATTTTATTCATTGTAATATAGCGAAGGAATTGAATTGCTTCCTATATCCAGCATGAGAGTGTCAAGTGATGGTTGAAAGTGGAGGAACCATAAATTTCTATAGAAAATGCCATAATATCAAGGTATCTATGGGAGAATATGTATTGAATAGCCTTATATTTTCCATTCCAATGGGTGGTGATGATGTTGTACTAGGGGTCTAATGGCTATAATCCTTTGGTACAATAGTTCTTAATTTTCAAGTACTTTTCATGAAATTTGTTTCAGAAGGAAGGGGAGTTGAATTAAGGGGTATCATATGGAAAACGAGAAAGATAATTAGCTCTAACGTAATGACAAAGCTTCTAAAGAAAGAACAATAAGGTGTAATTACACAATTATGTTCGCTAGAGGTTACCACATTGAAATCATATATTTCTCTATTTCTCCCAAAAGTCTTGGACAATCATTCCAAAGTATTTGAGAGTCCTAAAGGCCTCCCACCTATTCATGATCATGATCATGCTATTCGTTTGATTCCAGGAAGTGTTCATCCAAACATCATGCCTTACAGATATCCTTATTCCCAAAAGAGTGAAAATGAATGTATGGTTGCAGAAATGCTACAGGCTATTGTAAGTCAACCTAGTCAAAGTTTTTTCTCTGCTCCCCTAGTATTGGTGCACAAGAAGGATGGATCATGGTGCATGTGTCTGGATTATAGGGAGCTCAGCAAGATCACTATTAAAGATAAAATTCGGATTCATGTCATTGATGAATTATTGGATCAATTAAATGGATGAATTTAATTCACCAAGTTGGATCTTCATTCAAGATATCATCAAATCAGAATGAAGATTGAAGACATTACAAAAAAAACTTTTAGAAATCATAAGAGTCATTATGAATCTTTTATCATGGCTTTTGGCCTTACCAATGCACCTTCACATTTCAAGGTTTGATGAATTCCATTTTCAAACCCTTTCATAGAAAATTTGTGTTAGTATTTTTGATGATAGACTAATCCACAACAAGTCTTGGAAGGATCATGTTCAACATGTTGACAGGTTCTCAAACTATTGGAGGAGAAATAATTATATGAAAAAGCTCCAAATTTTTCTTTGGAGTACAAGATGTGTAATATCTAGGTCATGTTGTATCTCATGAAGGTGTTAATGTAGACCCTAAAAAAATTAAAGCCATTAAGGAATGGAAAATCCCCACATTCAAAAAGAATCTGCGAGGATTTCTCAGGTTGACAGGGATTATCCAAGTTTGTTAAGAATTATGGGAGAATAAAAGAACCTCTAACAACATTATTGAGGAAAGATGTGTTAGCCTCCTGCTGCAGCAGGTTACTCATATTTCATGATTGACATTTTACGGACCAAATATGTCATACTTTGCATGCTGCAATGCTCCATATTTTCTAGACAATCGTCACCAAGGAAATAAGGCTACTCAAAGTCCATCTTTTGCAGGCTGATTTCAAAGATTTACTCCATTTTTGTACAATTTTGAGTTAAAGGTAGGTCAAAAAAGCCTAATCTTGGTCTCCCTAGATTTCAATTTCCTGTTTTAGAATATAGGAAATGAAAATCTGTCCAAACATTTTAAACTTGGCAGATTCTTAGATAGGTATAGAATCAAAGGAGCCCAACTGCTTAATCTGAGCCCTTGGATGAAATAAGGGTAGTTTGTAGAGAGGAAAGCATAAAAAGAAAAATTGAAATGTTGGGTCTGCAAGTCTAAGTGCACCCAAACCAAAAGAAGAAAAAATGTTAGGTAACTAGGCTGGGTAGTTAGTTTTGAGGTTACAGAATCTTGATGTCTGTTCATATCTTAAAGTACCATCTACAATCAGATCACAGTCATCAAACATTTTTATTTGGACAAGCGCAAATGAGGCATAACTAACTTCCCTTGCTCCATCTTCCCAAATCATTAACTAATTTCCCCAAAAGAGGTCAAGATCTACTTGACATCTCTTAGTTTCTTCATTTTCCATGTCATTTAGCCTAGGTGAAGATCTGCTTCACTCAAGGAAGGATCCATACTTTCTCTATAAAGTATTATCTCCCTATTGAAGCCTAAGATCTCTCAAACTTAGCACTTTATTACCATCTCCATATTAACTACTGACATTAGTATTTAACTCCCTATATTTTCCCCATCCCCCTACTAAAACTATGTAAATGATCCCCTATGTAAATATCCCTCCCCTTGGTTGAAAAATAACCATAAGTACCCCCGAGAATTGCTCAGTTTGTCTGAAACTTGGCAAGAACCCTCATGCTGCCCCTTCAAACCATTTTCTAATGCAATAGACTCCTTACAAGTATAAAATCCCTTTTTAGGTTATCAGACCCCTTCCGAGGCCTCAAATGCTCTTTTAACGCACATACTCACTCCTTCCGATCGCAATAGACCCTTTCCAATTTCCTTAACACTCTGCAGATCCTAGTGAGCCATCTCGCATCACCATATCACAATATTTTCACCACATAGGTGTGCCCCATCCCTTGTTGCCCGATGCGATATCACGATATTGGCGATCGGTAGTCGCAAGCATCGCATTTCCAAAATAAATACCTGCTCTTTCCCCGCTAATGCGATATTGCGATCGCATCGGAAGAAGTTTATCGCATCGCATTAAGATATCAGTCACCCTGCCACATCACGTGGCTGACGTCATCCGCCTTACAGCTGACGTAAGTAGCTAGAAAACTGAAAATTCGCGCAAGCGCAAAAGTCGAGCTTCAGAGCTCCGGAACAAGAAATGGAGGCAGTTTTCGATGCCGCATCGCTATGGGAAATAGGCCATATTGGGAAATATTTAGGGAATCTTTTGATTCCTTGGCCTGTTTTGCATCGAAAAGGCTTGAAATAGCCCGATTTTGCCAAATTAAACCGATTTGAAGACAGGAAGAGACCAGAGACAGAGATTAAAGAGTATCAGATCAAATTCATAGAGAGAAAACACGTCAAAGAGTATCAGAAAGCGGAGGAGACCATCAATGCAGCGGCAAAGAGTATCAAAGAAGATCTTAACAGCGGACCAAAGCAGGAGAAAATTTAATGCCTTCCAACAAAGTCAAAGAAAGAGGGCGAGGGCCACTCAAAACTCTCAAATCATGGTTATTGCACATTTGACTCGCACCAGAACAGAACTGCAGATCCCAAAGCACATTTATTCCAGCAGTACTGCATCAAGGCTCCAAGGGCCAGATTGCACTCCTTTTTAATCCAGCTACCTCTGACACAGTTCAATAGATATTTACCTACATTTAATTTTGGCACAATTCTAGGTTTAGAAAGCTCTTTTGCAGACCTGTTTTAGGTCAATTGTAATAAATAGTCTGAGATATTTGCACTATAAAAGCAGCCCTGAATACTGTATTATGGGTTGGTTGGTTGGTTGATTAGTCAACAAGCTATCTCTAGCTGATTTTGCTCCGGGAGAGACTCGCACTGTAATATCTGATAAGGTTCTAATCAAAGACTGCTTATGAGCCTTGGAGAACGAATTATTCATTGTGTTTACTGGTTGAAGAGTGATTATGGAATTCTCGTGCTGTGCATAAATCAATAAGTGCTTCTTACCTTTGTTTTCATTCATGAATTACACTCTTAAACAGCTGAAAGGAAGATTAGCTTAGAATTTGTTTAAATACACTCTATGCTCAATTTCTGTTGTTTCTTTATGTTTTCCTCTATTTAAGCATAAATATGAATTCCACATGGCTCATGTTTTCCTTAAACCAATACAGTTATCTAGGGATTCTTCATTGCCCCTAGATAGAGATCATCCTTCCCTTTGTTAAGCTGAGTGAGAGATTCTTAAGTACCTCTCATTCCTTACATGTCATTCATCCTTTTAGTTTGAACATTGTGTTATGAGCAGCTATCCTACTTCATATTCCTCTTATGACCAAGAAAACACACTGATAATCCCAACCCATGACTCCATGCCCAATGGTTTGAAACTTATCACTTTGTACATTGCCTCTCTACTGGAAGGCACCTTCCTCCCAATCCAAACACAAACAAAAACCCCTGAGCCAAAAGCTATCCTAAAATCATCAACAAAGTTGAATCATTAAGAGAGAGCCCTCTCTGATTGGAGGTGGGCTAGAACCTGCAATCCAAAGATTGGTTTGTCGTTGCCTCGGCCGTATCCCTACAGGAGCCTAGGGACAACCTGAGTGATAACATAATGGCAACTCCACTGGGGACCTCCTCAGATAAATTCACTAAACTAGTCTGCAGCCCCATAGAGGAAGAAACCGACCTGTGAAGGCCTTGGTCAACCTGTGTCTTTTAGAAAAGAGTTCCCAAAAATAGAGTAGAAGTTGGCTCCTAAGAAGCAAACGCGTGATACACGATCAAATCCTGATCCAAATCACCCAGCTGTTTTTGAAAATCCGAATTTAATTCCTAAGATCATTACAAAACAAAAGAAAAAAGAAGACCCAACTACTGCGAGTCCTAAAACAGTTCAGCCAAGCAGTGTTCCAACCCCTGTCAAATTTTTATTCCGGTCAACCCCAAGTTCCCCTGGTTCATCACCTCCTTCTCCAAGCAGCTCCTCAACACCTCCATCCCAAACTCCTACTACCACTACTACTCCTTCTACCCCGGTTGTTCCTATTATCCCCGTTGCCCTAGTTGTTCCACTTATCCCCATCATCATGGCTAGATATGCGCCCTTACAGCTGCCTGCTAATCCCGGGGCTATGCCTCAGGACTACCAGTCAAAAATCACCTATTTTTATGGCACAACCTCCTGCAACGCCCTACAGCATGCAAAGAAAATGCAGGATTATTTCGAGAGTTATGAAATTGTTGATGACAGTGTAAGAATGAAGATTTTTGTCCAAAGTTTGACCGGTGACGTCAAAACCTGGTTTAGGGCACTTGCACCCAATTTCATATTAAACCCTGAAGCCTTATACCAGGCATTTATTAATAGATGGGAGAAAAAGAAAGATCCCTTACACATACTATCTGA
The DNA here is from genome assembly GCA_000404065.3 of Pinus taeda. Taxonomy (NCBI): domain Eukaryota; kingdom Viridiplantae; phylum Streptophyta; class Pinopsida; order Pinales; family Pinaceae; genus Pinus; species Pinus taeda. The sequence continues at coordinate 85,751 of APFE031259567.1, read as the reverse complement.
GTATGATACGATCAAAAGGGGACCTTAGGAAACAATTTTGGATTACTGTGCAAGATTTAACAATGTTTACAATGCAATACCACAAAATTTAAGACCTCCACCTGATCTTGCTTTGTACAAATTCCCGGATGGCTTTGATGCTGAGATGGCATATCAGTTAAGGGAAAGAGCCCCTCAAAGCCTTCCAAAAATGCAAGATGTTGCTGTTAGTGTGGAAGCAAATCTAATTGCTAAAAGAAACAGAGCCAGAACTGAGAGAAGAACCACTTTCAAAGAAGAACCCTCAGCCTTCCATAAGAAGCTAGATGCTATCATCAGTGGCATCCACAGGCTGGGAGATAGAGTAGACAATGTTTAGAGAAAAACTTCATGGGAGGGTCAACAACCCAATGCCATAAGGAACCCAAACTTCAGAAAAACTCAAAACACAAACGTTGGAAGGCCCAGTCCCGACCATGATATTAGGCCTCCTTTTCAAGAAAACTATGCGGAGGCATCTACATCCACTGAGCCCATAAATGGGACTCATATGAACCTGATAGATTCGGAAAATGAACAACAAATATTTCTTACGGAAGAAGACCGACCGTATCCTAATGCAAAATAATTTCACACCAAGTCGGGAGAGTCCTTCGACTTTAAACAAGGCTATGATACCGCTGTGTACGAGGTACACAAGAAATACAAATTAAGAACAATGACCATTGATGTTCCCCCATCTAGCAGAACAAAAGATAGCAAACAACTCAACAAAAGTAAAGGAAATATCACCAACAATCAACGAGCTGACAGCTCTGTCCCAAACCCTCATCAGGTAACTGTGGAGGATGTAACAGACACACACTCTCCTATTGATCAGCCTCTACCTCCCTCCTCCCCAAAAGACGATCTGAATAGCACTCCTAAAAATCTTCCCAAAACAGAAATACCACAAACTGTCATACATCATGACATTGACATTCCAAAAGAAAACATAGAGAGTATGCCTGAAAAAGAGAAATTCGTAACTGTCAACGCCAAGAACTCATTGGAAAAACCATTCAGTTTAGAAGCAGAGATTGGAAAACTCAAGATTTCCATTCCCCTCTCAGAACTT
>APFE031259567.1:56944-84645 GCA_000404065.3 Pinus taeda | reverse complement strand
ACTATATCTGTCTTTGGGCAACCAAAGAGACTATATAGAGAAACATTAATGAAGTATGTGGTAAGCAGTGAGGAAAAACCCCAAAATTTTCCAATTTACTCAATCCATTCCGATATGGATTCTTTTATTTTATTTAATGATAACGCCAGCCCTCCAACTAATCATAAGCCGTTATCTTTGGAGCAATGAACGTGCATCAATGAGGAATCAGTTGCCAACACCCATGAAATTGTCTCAACAGCCAAGGAAACCAACAAACAGCAAGAAGAACATCCTGAAACAGAAATTGTAAGTCTGCCCAATCCCCAAAAAACTGAAACTCTCAATACAAACCTCAAACAAGAAATCACATGGTATTTGGAGTTTGATGGTTCGGTTAACAAGTTAGGAGCAGGGACTGGAGTATGGATTTACAATACTCATGATAACCACACACAAGGCCATGCCTGTAGACTCAATTTTAGATGTACAAACAACATGGCAGAGTATGAAGCTCTTCTCTTAGGCCTCAAGTTGCTCAAAATCCTGGGAGCTACTAAAGTGTCCATCCTAGGTGACTCTGACTTGATTATACAACAAATAAAAGGTAACTTTATCGCTAATGATAGTAGAATGAGAGCTTACAGAGCTGCTGCCACCGAATTACTCAATGCCTTCAGTGAGTTCAAGCTTGCCGAAATTGCACGAGATTACAATATTCATGCCCGTAGTCTAGCAACCTTTGCTAGCACATGCAAGCTTCCCTTTGAACCAAATCACCATTTCACCGCTGAAATAGAACACGGACCTTTGGTCCCTAACAATATCAAAGATTGGCAGGTATTTCAAAATGATGCCCAGATTAGCAGTTTTTTAACTCTTGAAGACGAATTTTCCAACACAAACATTGACATGGATGCCATGGCCGACTTACAACAGTTAGCAGAAGAAAATCACCTGACTGTAACAGCTGCAACAACTAAACAAATCCTTAACCCAACTGTTTTTAACAATACAAACATAGAACAGCTGAGACAAATCTGTTTAGAGGAAACAACCAAAGCAGAGGATGAGTTTATTGATCTAAAGAGTAATGTTCTACCTGCCGAACTTACTCCATTGGAAGACATGTTTGATGACAATGATGTGCCCAAAAAGCCAAAGATGGAACCTTTGAATGCTGCCATAGAAGAACACAACATAGGAACAACAGAGCATCCCAGAATGATTAAGTTGTCCAAAAATCTTCCCCCTAACCAAAAACCGAAATATGTGGATTTGTTCAAAGAATTCCAAGATGTATTTGCCTGGAGTTATGAGAACTTGAAGTCCTATGACACCTCAGTAATCCAAAATACCATTCCCCTAAAACCAAATCAAAAACCGTTCAAACAGAAACTCAGGAGAATCAACCCCATGCTCCTTCCCCTTATTGAGAAAGAAATAAAGAGAATGTTTGAAGTAGGTAGCATTGCACCCATCAAATTCTCTGAATGGGTGTCTAACTTAGTTCCCACTAGGAAAAAAACAGGAGAGATAAGACTGTGTAGACTTGAGAAATTTAAACCAGGTCTCTCTAAAAGACCACTACCCATTGCCCAAAATTGACCATATCTTGCAAAGAGTAGTGGGTTCGTCTAGAATTTCTTTACTAGATGGATTTTCAGGATTTAATCAAATACTTGTTCACCCGGATGACCAGGACAAGACATCCTTTACCACACCGTGGGGAACATTTAAGTACGTTAAAATGCCTTTTGGGCTGAAAAACGCTAGTGCTACCTTTCAAAGGGCAATGGATATTGCGTTTGCTAAGGAGATACATGATTTCCTCGTAGTTTACCTTGATGACCTGACCCCATTCTCCAAATCTGACCAAGAGCACCTTAAGCACTTAAGGCAAATTTTCATGACATGCAGGAAATATTGCATTTCCTTGAACCCTAAGAAGTCCCTATTTGCCCTTGAGGAAGGCAAGCTTCTAGGGCATATCATATCAAAAGATGGGGTTCGAATTGACCCGGAAAGGATTCAAGCTATCCTTCAAATCCCCTATCCAAGAAACATAAAATAACTGCAAGAATTCCTCGGAAAAATCAATTTCCTAAGGAGATTTATCCCAAACCTAGCTGAGCTAATAAGGCTATTGAGCAACATGTTGAAGAAGGATGCCATGGTAAAATGGTCTCTTGAAACCAAGCATGTTTTTGAAAGGATAAAAACTGCCCTAACTCAAACGCCTGTCCTCACCAGTCCTCAGTTCGACAGAGATTTTATCATTTTTTCTTTTGCATCCGAGCACACCATAGCCACTATCCTTTTACAAAAAGATGATCAGGGCAACGAAAAGCCAATTGCTTTCTTCAGCCGAGCTTTGAGAGATGCACCCTTGAAATATCAGATTATGGAAAGGCAGGCCTATGCCCTGGTCATAGCCATCAAAGATTTCAGAATTTACATCTTATACTCCCACGTGATTGCCTATGTCCCTAAGGGTGTTGTAAAGGATATATTAACTCAAGAGGGACTAGAAGGCAAAAGAGGCAAGTGGATTGCCAGCATCCTTGAATACGACATTGAAATAAAACCCACCAAGCTGATAAAAGGACAAGGTTTAGCCAAACTAATGTCCAAAACAAACTTCCAAGCCTTAGACATTAATCAACTGGACAATGAACAGGAGCTGGCGACTCCATAGATTAGTGAAACCTTCATGCAATCCCCATGGCATGTTGATATTTGCTTTGTATTGTTAAACTTGTGTGCTCCCCTAGGATTGTCCAGAACCAAGAAAGGATTTTTAAGGATGAAATCATCAAAATTTTGTGTCATAGATGGTGGGTTGTTTTGGAAAAATCATGAAGTTATTTTGCTTAATTGTTTGACTATAAATGAAACTAACATCATCATGAAAGAATTCCATGCAGGGGACTGTGGAGGACACTTATATTGGAAATCCATGGCTGACAAGATCTTACAGGCTGGCTATTACTGGCCCTCTCTATTTGCAGATGTAAAGAAGTTTGCTATCTCATGCCACAAATGCCAAATCTTTGAAGGGGAAAGAAAACTACTGCCCTTTCCCCTTAAGCCCATTTCAACCGAGAAACCTTTTCAACAATGGGGTCTCGACTTCATTGGAGAAATTCATCCCTCTTCTTCAGGCCAACATAAGTGGATTTTAACAGCCACCGATTATTTTACCAAGTGGATTGAAGCCATCCCATGTAGACAAGCCAACGACTCCACCATTATCCAATTCCTTGAGAGCAATATCCTTTCCAGATTCGGCTGCCCCGAGAAAATTATCACTTATAACGCTGTTGCCTTCAAATCCAAAAAGATGATCAACTTCTTCCATAAATACCGCATTACCTTAGGCCACTCCACAGCTTACTACCCTCAAGGTAATGGCTTGGTCGAATCTTCCAACAAAAGCCTCATCAATATCATAAAGAAACTGCTGGAGGAAAACAAAAAGAACTGGCATAGGAAGCTCACAAATGCTCTGTGGGCAGACAGACTTTCCACCAAGAAATCCATTGGGATGAGCCCTTATGAACTTGTATATGGTATGGAAGCCAAGTTCCCTTCATCTTTGGGCATTCCTACTATTAAATTGTTGCAAGAAATTCAGGCTGAATCGAATGACATGCAGAGAAGAGTTAATCAAACCATTCATCTTCAGCAAACTAGACAACAAGTCTTCCACAGAGCTCAAATACTGCAAGAAAAACTCAAAAATATGTTTGATAAGAAGGCCAAAGCAGAGGACTTCTGGGTGGGCAGAGAAGTTCTAATATGGGATTCACGAAGAGAAGACAAGGGAAAACACGTAAAATTCGGTTTTCTGTGGAAAGTTTCGTACATTATCAGCGTTGTGCAAGGCAATAATACCTTTTTTCTCAGACCTCTAGATGGCAGCACAACTGAAGAAGGCCCTGTCAATGGCCGAATGCTAAAGCACTACAATGATCCTTTTAATTGAAAAGAGCAGGCGGTGTTTTATTCTGTACATAGAATATTTGTACATACTAGTGTTTTGATTTTTGTAAGAATCCGTGATGCTAAAGCACGCAGAAAAAAGCAGGCAGTGCTTTGCAGCTTAACAACAGCACAAGTGAAGGAAAGAGTTGTTCTCAATCAAAAAGTTCAAATCAATCCAGCACTCAGCACTAACAAGTTCAAAGCACAACCATAACAGAAGAGACAAGGCAATCTGACCTGCTGTTCTTGGCTTCTCACAAGGAGAAGACATCCCCAAGTGGAGCCAATTGTTAGCCTCCTGCTGCAGCAGGTTACTCATATTTCATGATTGACATTTTACAAAACATATATGTCATACTTTGCATGCTGCAATGCTCCATATTTGCTAGACAGTCATCACCAAGGAAAGAAGGCTACTCAAAGTCCATCTTCTGCAGGCCGATTTTAAAGATTTACTCCATTTTTGTACAATTTTTAGTTAAAGGGAGGTCCAAACAGCCTAATCTTGGTCTCCCTAGATTTCAATTTCCTGTTTTAGAATAAATAGAATGAAAATCTATCCAAACAGCTTAAACTTGGAAGATTCTTAGATAGGTAGAGAATCAAAGGAGCCCAACTCCTTAATCTGGTCCCTTGGATGAAATAAGGGTAGTTTGTAGAGAGGAAAGCATAAATAGAAAAATTGAAATGCTGGGTCTACAAGTCTAAGTGCACCCAAACCAAAAGAAGAGACAATGTTAGGTAACTAGGTTGGGCAGGTAGTTTTGAGGTTGCAGAATCTTGATTTCTGTTCATATCTTAAAGTACTATCTACACTCAGATCACAGTCATCAAGCATTTTTATTTGGATAAGTGCAAACTAGGCGTAACTAACTTCCCTTGCTCCGTCTTCCCGAAATAATTAACTAATTTCCCCAAAAGAGGTCAAGATCTTCTTGACATCTCTTAGTTTCTTCATTTTCCATGTCATTTAGCCTAGGTGAAGATATGCTTCACTCAAGGAAGGATCCATACTTTCTCTATAAAGTTTTATCTCCCTGTTGAAGCCTAAGATCTCTCAAACTTAGCGCTTTCTTACCATCTCCATATTAACTATTGACATTAGTATTTAACTCCCTATATTTTCCCCATCCCCCTACTAAAACTATGTAAATGATCCCCTATGTAAATATCCCTCCCCCTGGTTGAAAAATAACCATAAGTACCCCCGAGAATTGCTCAGTTTGTCTGAAACTTGGAAAGAACCCTCATGCTGCCCCTTCAAGCCATCTTCTAATGCAATAGACTCCTTCCAAGTATCAAATCCCTTTTTAGGTTATCGGACCCCTTCCGAGGCCTCAAATGCTCTTCTAACGCACATACTCACTCCTTCTGATCGTAATAGACCCTTGCCGATTTCCTTAACACTCTGCAGATCCTAGTGAGCCATCTCGCGTCGCCATATCGCAATATTTTCACCACATAGGTGTGCCCCATCCCTTGTTGCCCCATGCGATATCGCAATATCGGCGATCAGCAGTTGCAACCATCGTATTTCCAAAATAAATACCTACTCGTTCCCCGCCGATGCGATATTGCGATCGCATCGGAAGATGTTTATCGTATAGCATTAACGTATCAGTCACCCTGCCACATCACCTGGCTGACATCATCCACCGTACAGCTGACGTCATGCTGACGTCAGCAGCTAGAAAACCGAAAATTCGCGCAAGCGCAAAAGTCGAGCTTCGGAGCTCCGGAACAAGAAACAGAGGCGGTTTTCGATGCGCGATTAGCACGAAGCGCTAATCATGCATCGCTAAGGGAAATAGGCCATATTGGGGAATCTTTAGGGAATCTTTTGATTCCTTGGCCCGTTTTGCACCGAAAAGGCCCGAAATTGCCTGATTTTTCCAAATTAAACTGATTTGAAGACAGGAAGAGACCAGAGACAGAGATTAAAGACTATCAGATCAAATTCACAGAGAGAAAACACGTCAAAGGGTATCAGAAAGTGGCAGAGACCATCAATGTAGCGGCAAAGAGTATCAGCGAAGATCTTAACAGCGGCGCAAAGCAGGAGAAAATTTAATGCCTTCCAGCAAAGTCAAAGAAAGAGGGCGAGGCCACTCAAAACTCTCAAATCATGGTTATTTCACATTTAACTCGCACCAGAACAGAACTGCAGATCCCAAAGCACAGTTATTCCAGTAGTACTGCATCAAGGCTCCAAGGGGCAGATTGCACTCCTTTTTAATCCAGCTACCTCTAAGATAGTTCAATAGATATTTACCTGCATTTAATTTTGGCACAATTCTAGGTTTAGAAAGCTCTTTTGGAGACTTGTTTTAGGTCAATTGTAATAAATAGTCGAAGATATTTGCACTATAAAAGCATCCCTGAATATTGTATTATGGGTTGGTTGGTTGGTTGATTAGTCAACAAGCTATCTCTAGCTGATTTTGCTCCGGGAGAGACTCGCACTGTAATATCTGATAAGGTTCTATAATCAAAGACTACTTATGAGCCTTGGAGAATGGATTGTTCACTGTGTTTACTGGTTGAAGAGTGATTATGGAATTCTCGTGCTGTGCATAACTCAATAAGTGCTTCTTACATTTGTTTTCATTCATGAATTACGCTCTTAAACAGCTCAAAGAAAGATTAGCTTAGAATTTTTTTAAATACACTCTATGCTCAATTTCTATTGTTTCTTTATGTTTTCCTCTGTTTAAGCATAAATATTAATTCCACATGGCTCATGTTTTCCTTAAACCAAGACAGTTATCTAGGGATTATTCATTGCCCCTAGATAGAGATCATCCTTCTCTCTATTAAGCTAAGTGAGAGATTCTTAAGTACCTCTCATTCCTTACATATCATTCATCCTTTTAGTTTGAACATTGTGTTATGAGCAGCTATCCTTCTTCATATTCCTCTTATGACCAAGAAAACACACTGATAATCCCAACCCATGACTCCATGCCCAATGGTTTGAAACTTATCACTTCGTACATTGCCTCTCTACTGGAAAGCACCTTCCTTCCAATTCAAACACAAACAAAAACCCCTGAGCCAAAAGCTAGCCTAAAATCATCAACAAAGTTGAATCATTAAGACAGAGCCCTCTCTGATTGCAGGTGGGCTAGAACCTGCAATCCAAAGATTGGTTTGTGGTTACCTCGGCCGTATCCCTACAGGAGCCTAGGGATAACCTGAGTGATAAAAAGATTCATTTTCATGATCTCCAGAAGAAACAAAGACCTTTTAACATCTTAAAGAGGCAATGTGCCAAGCACCAATCTTGGCTACACTAAACTTCACAAGAACCTTTATTGTGGAATGTGATTCCTGAAGAAATGGGATTCATGCCATTTTAATGCAAGAAGAATGACCCATTGATTTCGCAAGTTGTCCAATCAAAGGAAAGTATTTACACAAAGCTATTTAGGAGAAGGAAATGTTGGCAATACTACATGCAATTAATAAATGATGACCCTACCTAATGGGAAGATACTTCAAGATAAAAATGGATCATCATAGTCTTAAATAATTTTTAGAACAAATATTATCTTTAGAAAAGCAACAGAAATGGGTCACAAATATGGTTGGTTATGACTTTGAAATTATCTACAAAAAAGAGAAGAAAAATGTTGTGGTAGATGCACTCTCAAGAAAGGATGAGGATGTGGAAGAATTTCTTCTTACCATTTCTATTATCCAACCATATTATATAATTGAAGTGAGGGGTGAATAGAAGAGTGATGAAGAAGTGTGGGCAATCATTCAAAAGTTACAACAAAAACCCAATACATCTAATACATTTAGCTGGAAAAATGATTCGTTATGGTACAAATATCCCTTATACCTATGTATGAATCCCCAACTCAAACAAAATATTCTTATTGAATTGCACACCTATCCCTTAGGAACGAACTCAGCATTTTTAAAAACTTACCACAAGGTTAAGAAGGAATTTTTTTGGGATGGCTTTAATCAGATATCCAAAAGTTTGTGGTAGAATGTTTGGTTCGCCAACAAAATAAATTTGAAATAATTAACACCCTAGGTCTATTAAAACCTTTATCTATTCCAAGCCAATGTTGACAGGAGGTTTCAATGGATTTTATCGTAGGTTTACTCAAGTTCAAAGCAAACAATGTCATCATGGTGGCAGTTGAAAAACTTACTAAGTATGCACACTTTTGTGAATTATTTCATCCATTTAAATCCAATATAGTTCCACTGCACTTATGGAAAGAATTCAAAAGCTACATGGAAACCCAATGATTCCCGTAAGCAATAGAGATCCCAATTTTGTTGGAAATTTTTGGAAAAATTTATTTTTGTTTCTTGGTACTCAATTAGCTCATAGCTCATCTTATCATCCTCCATTTGATGGGAAAACTCAAATATTAAACATATGTTTGGAAGGATATATTTATTTCTTTGTATCAGATAAACAAACACAATGGGTCAAATGGTTGCCTATGACTAAATGGTGATATTACAATTTCTTCCATACTGTAGCAAAAATGATCCCATTTATGGCACTTTATGGATATCATCCACTATCCATCACATCATTGTTATGACAGAAATCTAAGGTTCAAGTAGTGGAAGATCACATTGAGCATCAACAACAAGTTCTTCAACTCTTAAACTTTGGTGCTAAATAGAATGGAACAACAGGCATATCAACATCATAACAAAAGAAGTTTTGATGTACGTGAGTCGAATTCCTACGACTACAACCATATAAACAAATGTCCCTCAAGAAAACTAAGAAGGATAATAAATTATCACCAAGATATTATGGTTCGTCCAAGGATTCGGAAAAGATTGGTACTATGGCATAAAAATTGGAGCTTCCAGCATCTTCCCGAGTGCATCCAGTTCTCCATGTTTCATGATTAAAGAAGGTTATAGGTGACAAGGTCTTATTTAAAATAATATTTATAGAATTTGTTGTCAAAGGAAAAATCATATTGTAACCTGAAGTAGTTATAGAAACAAGAACTTGATAGCTAGAAAATCACTCAATTTCGGACTATCTCATCAAGTGGAAGGACTTACTCGCTGAAGATTCCACATGGGAGGTTGGAAATTTTATATAGAAGCATCCAAAACTACTCAAGCATTCACAACAACACTTTTTTGAAGGAGAGGGGCATGCTATGTCCCTATAATAATACTGCCTCCCCCATTACTATTGTCATTGTATCCATTATTGTTATTGTTGTGCCCTTCTATTATTATTGTTATCTTTTCTTTGATTATATTATGACCCCATAGACTACTATATATAGAAAGGAGGCTTTGTCATTTCTATCACCCAATAATTGTTCATTTGTATAATGTAAATGAGGTTTCCCACTCGAAGAGGCTTATTTTGAAGTCGTTGCTCTATCTTTTATTTTATTTTGTGAGCTAGTTTCATAACAAGAGGAGATACTTGCACTTAAATGGTTGAGGGTGGTCGCGACTACTGACTCATCCTTCACTTATAAAACCTCATACCTCATGCATTGACAATAAATTTCTAAGTATAATAGTCTCAAGAGAAGAGGTGAATAATATTGCATACCTATAGCTATGTGATGGTTATTGGAGAGACATGCATGTTTCTTCTAAGTTGAGGATGAATCCATGGTCCTCTAAGGTGTTAATTTCCTTCCTTTTCTTGCTTATGCACATGTCTACATATATTGATGATTCTTTGACTGATAAAATTGTTGTGTGTGTAGGTTTCTTCATAGTGTCTAATCTATTGCTATCGGAGTGGATGGAGTACTTAGTAAGGATGGTTTGCCCCTTATCAACTTCAAAAATGGATTCATGTTGCTCAAGATGGTTGGATCTTCTATTCTATGGGTGAAATAAACAATTGATGCAGAGCTATGTTGTAACTATACACGCTGCTACATGAGGAATCTTGTTCCTATTACATTCACTTAATTCCTCTTTGGGGACATCATATTTCATGTAATATTGAAAGAAATTCATAAAAGGTATAAGAATAGGGTTAAAGTCATCGGGAAGTAGTATAGGTGGTGGGAAAATTGAAAGTAGATATTTTCTGTGTGTTTTTAAATGTATGGAATAGTTGAACTGGAAGCTGAATTTTGGCTATATGGAGTGTACCAGTGTTGAAAGAGATGTTGGTGGACCTCACTAAACATTTCTTAAATAATACATGACCTTTTAGCCTCTTTCCCTCGGCCAGATCTACCTCCTATAGCACTTATGGTTGATTTTGTAACATTTCAGGATAGTCTCTTCTAGTAGAATTAATTTATCCATACCTCTCAAAAGGTATACCGGATTGACATGAAATATGTTGAGCATGTTTCTGTCATCCTTATGAACCTCCTCATGCAAAATCTTAGCCATTGAATGCACAAATCTTAAGAAAAAATAAAAATGGTTGTAGGTGATGAAGGTCAATTTCTCGAAAAGTGTGCATTGGAATTTCTTGAAATTTCTTGATAATTTTACCATAATACATATTCATTTTCCCATGAAACATATTAGCCAATGGATGCAGGGTTTTTTATATCTTGTAAAAAAAAAATATTCCTTTTGTATTTTATCCTCCTCTAGCAAAATAGAACCCTCCTATAGCATTTTAGGACAGCGAGGGAAATGAATGGGGAAGGATTGGAAATAATGTGTGGATGATCGAAATGAATGAGGGTGATGGATTGACATGGCCTTAGTCCTGTTGCATCATTTGGGAAAATTATGAGAAAGCCCAAGTTTGACATTTTTTGAAAAGGTTTTTGATCAACTCTTTTTCTTTTCATGTTGACTTATTCTTGTTGGTTGCAAAAGTTGGAGAGCACCTACATTCATTAGAGAGAGATACATGGAGCAAAGAAATTTTTTCATTTTTCATTTTTTTTTATCTTTTCTTAGTCTTACTAGCTTCCTCACTAAGGTTTTTAACTAGTATGTCTTCTTAGGTGCCTCAAACTAGGTTTTCACCTAGGATATTTTCTTTCTCTCTTTCCTCTTTTTTCCAACCCATTCATTGCCTCATGGAGGTTTTCAATCAGTGAGCCAATCTCAAGTGTCTCTAAAGAGGTTTTCACTTGAGATTTTACTCTTTTCATTTTTTCTTCTCTTTTTTCAATTTTTTTCTATCCTACTTTACTTGATAAAAACAAAATCTCTTTCCAGTATAGGAATACTACTAATGCATCCATGTGCACATCAAGATGAGAGATAAACTCATATGTAGGCTTGAAATATATGCCTTGAAATTTACTTGAATGTGAGAGATCAAGTGCTTTGATTGAGATGAGATGAGGAAGTGATGAAGAAGAGTGTGTTGATGCAAATTAATGACTATATGGAACCATATTTCAATTTAGTTGTGATACCTATGGCCTGCTTACACATTTGGATCTCCTTTTTGTGTCCCCTTCCACCATGGCATTCAAATATTTCTCTTTTTTCTGATTATTCTCTTGAACACATGGAGGATTTTATGGAAAACATGAGAGAACTTTCTCAATCTCTGATTTTGATGTCTAATCTTCATCAAGTGTAGCCCATGATTTTTTCGTCTTCTCATTTGAATATTGTTTTTCTAAATTTTTTCCTTCACTGACATCAAAAGAATCTCTCTTTTCAATACTCTTCTTAATCTAATATGAATACCATTTAGATCAAGAGGAGATATTTCGAAATTTTGTACCTCAACATTGTAATTTGGTTGAGCTATTTCCTCGTATGGGTTTATAAATCGTGGTACATGTAGTTGGTTGGGAGTGGATATTTGAGATGGATGTGGTTGAGTTTGTGCCTATGGTGGAGATGGATGGTAGGGATAACATGGAGTTGGTTATGGAGAATATTGTGGAAAACATTTAGGATATTGTGGGTTTGTCCCATAAGTTCCTTGCCAACCTCGTTGCCAAGATTGAGATGGCCAAGAGATGGACAAGGTTTCCAAGGAAAGAGTGTGTTCCAATTACTTTGAGATGGATGTGCATAAGCTTGAAATTATGAATTAGGTTCTTGCATCATATCAGGTTGACTAGGTTTCCATAGTCTTCTTGGACCTACATAACATAGGTGCTTTGCTGATTTAATTGCTTCATTGTTATCTTGGTCAAATTCCTTCAATCTTGGTAATGATGGGAAACATTTAATAGGAAGTGATTTTTTGTGGCCAACAAAAATATAAAAATCTTCCTTTTGCTCATATTGCATTCTTAACATTTGTACATGTTTTCTTAGATTGCTAAGAATTTATATTTTAAAGTTATCAAACATATTTCTAAGTTAAGTTTGACTTACCGAACTTGATGTTGATTTGCTTACCCTTGGTCTTCCTCTTGAGTTGTACTTGCATATTTCATATATTTATTGAAATTATAATTGCTATACATCATATCTACGCATGAGGTCAAGGAGATCAATCCATTTATCCCTAATCATTATAAGTAGGAGGGTTTTTAATGTGTCAAATCCTAAATGATGTAATTTTTCCCTCTTAGCATTTTACACAAATCTCTATATTAGATCCTCAAGGATCTCATCTTATTTTTGAGTCATTCTAAATATTTATTCTTTAAGATCATGATCTTTATATTTTTCTAGAAATCTATTTTTCATATCATTCCATGATCTTATTGAATTAGTCCCTAAACTCATGAACCATTTAAGAGCCCTATCCTTCAATGTTGCGAGAAGTAATTTCTATTTTTGAGTGTTTAATAAGTAACCATAAGATCTACAAAGGATTTCAAATTCTAAGAGAAAGGATTCCAAATCCTTTTACCCGATACCATTGAAGTTGGGAATAAAATATGGGGGGATATTCTTCATAGGCACACTAACATCAATATATTGAATGGGAAATCCAAGAGGATCTTCCTCTTTGTCATCATCTCCATCCATTTCTTCTACCTTCTCTGCCACCTCTTCTTCTTCTACATGCAAACGTGGATGGTGATGTGGTTCTTATTACATCCCATGATCAAGTGGGGGATCGTGGTACTGAAGAATTCTTTTTGTTTTTACGATATTTTTTTAATGAAAATGTTAATGCAATGCAATTTTCTATTTTTGGAATGAAAGATGCCTAATGCAATTTTTTTTTCCATTTGTAGAAATAACTCAACTAGGAAAGAAAACATTGCATACTTTCACACCTCCCTGGAAATGATGTTAAAATTTGATGAGACCGAATATTTCGACAAGAATTTTGCAACTCCCATGGTTGCCAACTTAAATTATCAACCTTGGCTTCATACAAACTTAAGAGGTGTCAACATGTCATATACAACATGCAATGTGTTTTTCTTTCATTGATCTATTGTAATGACGTGAATATCATGAAATCAAACACTCACCTAATTAAAAAAATGGAAACATTTGTCTACTTGTATAATGTAAATTAATACTCTAATTGTAGAAAGTGGGATGTTGTTTTGAGAAAGGAAATTTGATCTTTTGAATAACATTATTGTAACTAAACCTTAAGGAAGCATGAATTCAAGAATGAAGTTGCATTCGTGAATCACCCTTTTTATCACCATGTTAAAGGAAACTTAGCTTTAGTAATAGAATCCATATACATTTCATAAGAAAGCATTCATTGTTATTCAAATGTGGAAATATACCTTCTAATTCTCATTGTATATTTGTACTTGCAGTGAAGGAAAGGTGGGTCTAGAGTGGTGTTTGGTCTTCCTCGGTCATGGATTAAGAGCCTAGGGGTCATGATTCAAGCCTAAGAGATAAAAACCAATATTTGGTAACAAATTTGGTCAATATTACAAGTGTTATCGGAATGTTATAGGAGGTGCTACATGAGGCCCTGTTTCACTACATGAAAGAGATAACTTATCGAATGCTTAAGTAAAATAAAATTAAAATGGGATGGGAATTTTTTTTTATTATGTATGATTCCTTAGAACTTCACTCCATGTGGATTCACTCCAAAATACCCTTGTTAACAGGTACTAAACAACAGAAAAATATTATTACTTTAAAAACTAGAAATTTAGGAAATAGTGAGCTAGTAAACCTATCAAATGTCTAACCTAATCAAGTAAAAATGATATTGGGTAAATATTTTTATTAAATTAAATTATTTTATGAACCAATACAATTAAAATAAACTCTAATGAAGATCATTAACACTTTCTAAAAAATAGCGGAAAGTTACTACTATTTTGCTACAGGGGACTTCTAGAAATTCTAGATTCATGAACTAGTAACCCAACCCAAGTAGCTCAATAACTAGTAACCCATACAGGGGCGTTACCTACACCCTCCAAAAACCCTATGATCCCCTCGCTATGCAATTGATGCAACGAAATTTGGGGGCTCCGCGCGCCCTCTAACCCCCCCCGCTAATGACGTGGGCCAATCGTGGAAAGAATATAACACAACCCAACATTCTCCCACTTGCTATTTTCTCTCCATAGGGGGCCACAAGAGAGCTTAGTCATTTATCTAGCCCTGCAATTCCCATTGTTTCTCTACACCAAAAGAAATTCTCAGAGCTCACAAACTTTTTTAATGCTTCTGCATTATTCTTCAAAGTGTCGACCTTTACCAGCAACACCTTTTTGTCTTCTACCATATCTCTCAAAAATTGATACTAAACATCAATGTGCTTTGTATTTGAATGATATGTAGGGTTATTTTCCATGAAAATTTAAATTTTTCTATCACAGTCTATCCTTATAGCTCCCTGTACTAACCCCATACTTGAACACAATCTCTGCAACCAAACTGCTTCCTTGCTTGCATGAGTGGCTTCCATGCATTCTACCTCTACTGTTGATTGTTCCACTACAAATTGTTTCTTACCCACCCAACTGAATGCACCTCCAAATATGTTAAACACATACCCACTTGTAGATATTCTATGATCCATATCTCTAGCCCAGTCTACATCAACAAAGCCACAAATATCCAACACTCTGTCTAATCCTAGTCTTCCTTGGTAGCACAAGCCATAATCACTAGTACCACACAAATACCTGAAAACTCGCTTCACTATTGTCCAATGCTCCTTTCCTGGTTTTGACATGAACCTTCTCAATACTACCACTACATGTGCAATATTTGGTCTAGTACAGACCATTTCATACATTAGGCTACTGACTACACTTGTATATATAACATGGGACATGTCCTCTTCCTTTTCTTGAGTCTTGGGACATTGTTCAACAAATAACTTTAAACCTACAACAATAGGAGCCTTCATCAGTTTACTATCGTGCATATTATATCTCTGTATTATTGTCTCAACATACTTCCTTTGGGTTAACCATAGCTTCCTCTTTGCCCAATCTATTTTAATTTCCATGCCAAAAATATAGTTTGTAGCACCAAGATCTTTCATGTTGAATTTGGAGGAAAATTGGGTCTTCAAATCCTAGATAATTTCTTTGTCATTTCCAACCAGCAACATATCATCCACATACAAGACCAAATAAATAACACGGTCACCAATTAATTTAAAATACACACAGGGATCTGCTTTACTTATGGTGAAGCCAATTCCCTGTATAAATGTATCAAATTTCTGATACCACATCCTTCATGAATGTTTTAACCCATACAAGACTTCTTTAACTTGCATACCAGTTCTTTCTTACCCTTCACTACAAAGCCTTCAGGTTGCTTCATGTAGATCTCCTCTTTCAGATCCCCATGAAGAAATGTTGTCTTCAGATCCATCTATTCTACCTCAAAATCAAAACCAACAACAATACATAAAAGTAATATAATAGAAGTCACCTTGGCAACAGGAGAAAAAATATCACCAAAATCAATTCCTGGCGCCTGAGAATAACCTCTTGCTACCAACTGAGCTTTGTATTTCTCGACATTTCCTTATGCATTTGTCTTCTTCTTGAACACACATTTTCTGCTAATGGGTTTCCTTCTAGCTGGTAACTCCACTAGATCCCAAGCCTCATTTTTGTGCAAAGATGTCATTTCATCAACCGTGGCCTATTTCCAAAGTTTTCCATCCTCTAAATCTGCTGCTTCCTCCACAATTCTGGGATCATCATCAGTAACAGATAAAGAAAAATTTCAATAGAAAGCAGATGCACTATACCTTTCCGACTGCCTTCTTTCTCGAACTGATGTTCTCACACCCGGAGTTTGTGGCTCTTCATATTGTGATTCCTCCTCTACTGTAGAGTCTAATTCTTCCTCCTTAAGCTCAAACTCTATCTTCTCAGGTCCCTTTGGTTGGAATTCATGTTTAATAATATCTTTCACCTCTCTGAACACCACATCTCGGTTGTACACAACCTTCCTTGTTACTAGGTTCCAAAGCTTATAACCCTTTAACCCATCCTTATACCTAATAAAGATGCACTTTTCAGATTTACTATCCAACTTGGTTATTTTCTCCTTTCAAACATGTACATATGCATCATATCCAAATACCCTCATATGTGAAAGAGAGGGTTTCTTACGATTCCATACCTCTTGTGGAATCTTATCCTCCAACACTAATGAAGGTGATATGTTGACTAGGTAACATGCTGTCTCCACCGCCTCTGCCGAGAATTCTTGTCCTAACTCAGCACCACTAAGCATGCTTCTTACTCTTTCCATCAATTTCTTCTTCATTCTTTCTGCAACTCCATTTTGCTCAGGTGTGTATGGAGTAGTCTTTTGCATGCCATACCACACCTATTATAGAATTCTTCAAATTCCTTGCTGCAAAACTCTCTGCCATTATCTGTCCTCAAAACCTTTATCTTCTTGTCTGTTTGGTTTTCAACTAGAGCCTTAAATTCTTTAAACCTGTCAAAGACTTCAAATTTCTTCTTAAGGAAATATATCCATGTATTCCTTGAGAATTCATTTATAAATGATACATAGTACACAAACGTACTGAGTGATGGAACCTTCACAAGTACAAACACATCACTGTGCACAAGTTCTAATATATGTTTCGCCCTCTTACCACCATAGGGGAAACTCACCCAATTCTACTTCCCATATACACAATTTTCATAGAAATCAAAATCCATAGAGCTATTACTCATACCTTCTACCATACCTTTACCATGAAGTATTGGAAGGCCCTTCTCTCCAATATGTCCAAGCCTTTGATGCCACATCATGGTCTTCTCTCCAGAGATCACTAGATTTTTTTCTCACTTTCAGGAACCATAGAACTATTGCACCCATCAATAACAGTGCTACCTTGTAGCTTGTACAAAGTTCCAATCCGAACTCCCCATACCATTATCGGTGCTCCCCAAACCATTTTACAGGTATCCTTATTGAACATTGTTTTTACACCTACATCATCCAACTTGCTTACGTAAATCATATTTCTGGCCAATACAGGAATATGCAGAACACCTATAAGTTTTCTAACCCTTGCACCTTGAAACTTCAACTTTACTTTTCCACGACCAATGATTCTATCCTTCCTATCATCCCCCAAGAAGAGAACACTACCATCATATTTCTAATACTCGCAGAACCACTCTCTATGGGGAGTGAAGTGAAAATATGCACCTGATTCAATCAACCATGTTTCATGATCTACATGTTTACTTGAATAAGCCAAGTACACATCTGCACCTTAATCTAAGGTGGTTTTCACCTCTGTAGAAGGAGAATCACTAGATCCATTTCCTTTGCTAGGAGCTTTAGATTTAGAATCCCTTTTGTAGTGCCCTTCCTTTTGTGCATTTGTAGCACACCACCTTTGTAGGTTTTCCTGGAGATTTAGATCTCCCTCTAGATTTAGATCTCCCACTTGATGACTTATTTTTGTTTTTGTTCTGGGACCGTCATCATACAGACAAGGCATCACCATTCTAGCTCTCCATATTTTTCCATCTCATCTCCTCTATTAGCAAGCATGAGACAATTTCATCAAATTGCAAGGCAGTTGCATTGCTACCTATTGCAATAACCAGACTATCCCATGAATCTGGTAGAGAACACAACAAATTGATGCACTTATCTTCATCTAAAATTATAATATCAATAGATAATAACTGACTTACCACAGTATTAAATGTGTTCAGATGTTCTGTCACCAAGTCTCCATCTTTCATCCTCATGTTATACAACTTTTTCCGTAGGAACAATTTATCCATCACAGACTTAGATTGGTACAAATTCCCTAACTTTCCCCACATAGCCTTCCCCGTAGCTTCCCCTAATACATTCAACAATACTGAATTTGAGACACACAATCATATTATGCTCTTAGCCTTCTGATCCAACTTCTTCCGTCCTTCATCAGACACTCTTGTTTGTTTAGTACCTAGATCTACTGCGACCCACTGATCTTTATCCACCAATAGATCCTCCATCTTCAATTTCCATAACTCAAAACTCTAACCATTAAATTTGTCAATCTCTACCTTTCCACTGCTTTCCATCTTTTTTTCACCACCAGAATTGATCTCATAGATATCCCACTAAACAGGGTCTACCACAAGCTCGTGTGAAACCCCTCAGAAAAAAAGGTGTCCCCTTGAATCCAAAACAACTCCGATACCAAATGTGGGTCTTAACCCCATACAAAAATTACCTACATATGAATTCTAAAACACAGAAAATAAACAATGCGGGAGCATAACACATAAAACACATATACATGGAGATTCTCCCTTGGATCCCAAAACCAGACTACCAGCTTGATTTTTCATTATATTTCCTTCAATGTTACAGTACATATTTATACATGCTGAATCATCCAATACCATGGACTAAAAACTATCATGTCCAAAACCATGGACTAAAAACCATTGCGTCCAAAACCATGTGTGAAAATCATGCCCAAAACCATAGGTAGGTTTGCGCAACCTAATATAGGGTCCAAAGAGCAAAATTTTTTGGGTTGCTTCCCTGGACCCCATAGAGGGGGGTTACCTGCACCCATCAAACCCCCTATGACCCCCCCATAATGCAATCGGCACAATGAAAGGGGTAGGGCTCCGCTCCCCATCTAAGCCCACATTAACTATGTGGGCTAGTTGTGGAAAGAATATAACACAACTCACCATATGTTGCCAATGTGGGTTGTGACATTCTTTTCCGCAACTATCTAGTTAATAGTGTCATTCCTCAATAATATGTGCATACTTACTCTCTTGGAACAACAAAGGTACTTCAAGTATATTTCTTTTCAAAGGATTTATACATCTCAATGAATTATATTTATTGTTATATGCCTCTTTTACTTTATCTCTTTTTGCATAACAATGTTAAAACACATATTGGTCGAAAAATAAATTCAAAACTAAGACAACCTTTATCAGTTATTCAAGTTTAACCTCGACCATCTAACTAGAAAAATTCAATAAGTAACTTTCTAACATAAGTATGAAAATCTTGGGTGGTACCATGGGAAGATAATTTCCTTCAAATGTTTTTTTCCCTAGATGATTGTTCCAAGTGCGACTTTCAATTCTGCACTTAAAAAAATAGTCATGTCAAATTTTGTTATGTTTTTATGGATTACTTACATTCTCCTATTATTTCGTATATCAAATAACGTAGTTGATGACTCATTACCTATTACAATATTTGAAATATTGTTTATGTATAACTTAGTACTTGAAAACATTGATTATTATTATTTAAATTTTTTGTATTTAAATTTAGTTGATGTATAAACCTAATAAGGATTAAATATTTAACTTGTTCAAGAATTAAGATTATATTTTAACCCGTTTGAGAATTAAAAATTGAAATTTGAATATAATTTATTTTTCTATAGAAATGTTAAGTGAAGGAACAAGCAAGCATACTTTGAAAATATCTCACTCTCTTGGTTCACATGAGATACCAAATTAATATCAAAGGTGATGATATCTACAAAATAAGGATGAGATAGGTGTGTGAAGAAGAGTTGCATATCAGCAAAAGAAAATAACTTCAATAAATCGTCAACATGATAACGTCATTAATCATAAGTATGAAAACATGAGTAGTATCATGGGAAGATTTTTTTTTTCCAAATGTTAGTTTCTTTGGATGTTGTATATCTCCATATTTTTCTATTGTTCCACACTTTTTTAACAATAGTCTTGTTTGGGAACATTGTGTTTACAAAGAGAGCACTCATACAAGTGAATACAATGAGTCCAATACAAACGGTGGAAGAAATTCATTATTGGAATATGGGCACAATGATGCAAATCAACAATTTGCAGCATTTGTTTTATTTGGTAATAGTAATATGGTTGTTGACATGCTTGAAAATTTGGAACATTTTGTTGCCAATGTGGCCTTTGGCAATCCTTTCTGAAACTATATAGTCAATATCATTAGTCCTCCATAATTTGAGAATCCTTACTCTCTTCGAATAAGAGAAGTACTTCAAGTATATTTCTTTTCATAGGATTTATAAATCTCAATGAATTATATTTATTTTTGTATTCTTCTTTTACTTTATCACTTTTTCTAGAACAACATTCCAACAAATATTGGTCAAGAAATAAATTCATAACCAATACAACCTTTATCCATTCCTGAAGTTCAACCTTGACTACTTAACTAGAAAAAATCAATAAATCATTAGAATGATGAACTCTTTTCGGGAAGAACATTTCCTTCAATTGTTTGTTTCCATGGATGATCTACATCTCCAATTTTTTCTAGTTTTACAAACATTCCTGAAAATAATCTTCTTTGGGAACATTGTGTTTACATAGAGAGCCTTCATAGAAGTAAAAAGTGTGAGTGTTCTAGAAATGATGGAAGACATGCAATAATGGAAGACAATAACAATGATTCGATTCAACAATAAGCAACATCTAATGTTTTTTCTGATAGTAATATGCTTGTTGGGATGGTTGACAATTTACGAAATTCTATTGTGAATGTGGGAACTAGATTTTCTCGACATAGATCTATAAAAAAATATCATTAGTCATAGAGAATCTATTCAAACTCGCTCTCTTGGGACAACACATGTGATTCAAGTGAGTTTTTTCATAGGCTTTCTACATTTGAATATATAATGTTTATTATTTATGCATCTTTTATTTTATTCTGTTTTGCAAAACAATATTCCAGTGAATATTAGTTGAGAAATAAATTCACAACCAAGGTAACCTTTATCCATTCCTCAACATGAACATAGACCATTCAACTGGTAAGAAAATGTATGTGTTTTTTGTCCTTAATTTGTTGTTCACTTCAATAATTTAACTTGTCATTCTTTATATGTCTTAGTTTAACATTATCATTTATAATTTTTGTAAGAAGAACATACTCAACTACAACAAATTTAGAAGAATGAATTAACATCATTTTATGGAAATAAATTTTCAAATTTATGATCCAATTGGACAAGTTGTTTCACATCATCCTCAACCTATATTTCTCTGTGCTAGAGAAAATGAGTGTACTTTCCATCATCTTACAAGAGAGATGATTGAAGTTCATAAAAAATTCTCGTCTAGGATTGATAACTTGTATACTGTGCAAACGTGCCAAGTATTTAATGAATGTTATGATGGTATACAATTTTTTAGATAGGATGAAATTCTGATTTATAAAATATGTAAGAGTTAGACAGGATCTTACCATTTCTCTTGGCTTAACAACATGGATCCTTGTGAACAACTTGCAGTTCTAAATGTTTTAACCCAATTTGAGGAGATGCTAATAGAATAAGCTAATCAAATATTGTAAATAGCACATGCTCGTGGTGGGAAGTATAAATATAGTGAGAAAAAAATTAATTCTCCACACGATATATCTTTGATTGTAAAGAAGCTTCCATGTAGTGTTGAACAAATGGATTTTTTGATTGTGAGAAAATTTGGTGTTGAATCCTAAATATCATGAATCTTATGTGAAGAGACAACATTTGATGGATGCATTTATGTTTAAAATTCAGATGGATAAATATTACAATGGTGTTGAAATTGATATGGATTCAATTGATTCTCTCTGACAAAGACCAATTGATTTGTCTAATAGGCTCCAATATGTTGATAATGATCTCGATGAAATAGGAAGAACTGGTGAAGAGATTGAAAGGTTGGGGGCTAATTATTTACACTCTCATCCATCATACTTTCTTTCTCGCTTGCCTAATGAATCGATGGAAGTGGATCAAATATGAAGATTCCTTGAAAATGGATATTGTACACCCAATGAACCATTGGATTTCCTAGATATTGGTTCATGTCCCATCGACAAATATAATACTGAAGGGTTGTTAGGCATGGATTTCCCCACTCTATTCCCCACTGGTGATGTTCATTATTTGCATCCATGTATTTGTAACTTTGAAATGCATGAATATGGTTCACACATACTTAGATATCTTTATCAAAGAATTGGAATCCATCTTCAGTTCCAATATTTCCTGTTGAATATGATTATTCCCCATTACAAGCAAGGAACAACTTCATTCCTTTTAAAAAACAATATCCATGAAAATTCACGTTCAATTGTTCAAGAGTTGCGTCAAGCACTCAATGATATGCCTGACAATAAATTAGATGAGAAATTAGTGTATTTTTTTTCTTCTCTTAGGGGTATAAGGGAATATTCGACAAAGTTTCATTTTGAACTCATTGACATGATTACCCAATTGGGTTTACTAAGTTTATTTTTTTTACATTTAGTTCTTCTAACACAATATGGCCTGACTTACATTATCTTATGCCTTCAAACAAAAATTTTCATCCATAATATCAACATGAAAAATAAAATAAAATGTTATTCCTTATCTACATAGAGTGTTTATGTATATCCACCAAAGATTCAATACATTCCTTGAGTTAGTTCTTTAGAAATGTATTGGAGCTAAATTATTTTCGTATAGGTCAATCCTCATTCCCTTTCTTGTATTGTTTACAAATTTGGAACAAGCTTTTGTTGTTTTTATTGGTTTATATATGTTAACTAAATATTTATTTTTTCACGTATGAGTGGTAGCATAGAGATTTAGCAACATCCACAATTTCCTATGGTTTCTAGAAGCTCCAAATATGAAAACATGGGATTGATCGAATCCTTCGAATGTCCATGCAACAATGTGTTACCTTGAAAATTTTGTAACATCCTATAATCCATGTGAAATCCATCATTGAAATGCCATGATTCCTTGAAGTATGAATGATGATACGTTCCTTTTAAATATTTCATAGATTTTTCTTGCAATCCTCATGATGAGTATGAGCATTTGGTGAACCAATTCCAAAAAGATACAAAATATAGTGTTTATTCCTATTTTAAAAAATGGTCTATCCTTTCATGTCGCCATAATGCTCCATGTAAGGTTTGTGTTGATTCTATAGCATTCATAGATGAAAAAGGGAAAAATAAATATGAACCAACATTCAATGATGACTGATTGCACATTCACAATGTTGATCTACTCATGATGTGGTGAGCAAATGCTAATTGTCAACCAATGGTTTCTACACATGAATTTTTGAAATTTATTGAAAAAATTCTTCAAAGGAAGAAAGAATATTTGAAAGTTATCACGATATGCGAATGAGCTCCTACATTATCTGCATATACAAGGATATTTGCGAAAACACTCGTTGAGCATGACCTTGAGCACAAGAAACCTACCATACGTTACTAAAGTTACCACTTGTTGTGTGTAGTCATAAAGGTTTTCCCTTGAATGTTGGGAGGAAAGTATTCAAAAAATTATCAGTGAATTATGATGAGATTTCATGGTAAAACAATTTTGTTTGAATTTATCAAACACAACCCCATTCTCTGGAACATTTGTGTTTGCTTGAAACAAAAATGTCATGGAAATTTGATGGCAATTGTAAGAAAGAGGCATGGAGACCATGAATTTTTCATGTTATTATTTGACTGCAGCCACGGTTTTATGCTCTTCAAAGTGAGCATTCAGAAGAGTTTGAAATATTTTGCTAGAACAAGTTGCTTTTAAAAGCCATTTTGTGACATTGCTTTAGATATAGAAATTTTAAGTGAAATTATCATTCATAATTTGAGGAATTGAAGATATCATGCATGGAATGTTGATCGATATCCTTTTCGGGGCTGAAAATAATGAATAAAATGTTAAGTCCATTATTCATGAAGACGATGTTGAATGAGATTCTGAAGAGTGACAACATCTTTCCCAAATAATTCCTCCAAACAATGTTAACATTTTTGACCTTGACAATGTTGGTAGAATGGACTTTGATATTCATTATAATTCAAAGGAAACAACATTGTTAGATGGAATTGCAGAACAATCTATCAATTTTATAAAAGATTCCTTGTTCACGGGTATTTTTAATGAAAATAAATTTGGGTGACACTTGTGTTACCTTTCTCTTTATCAGAGAAACAACGAGTTTCTTTTCGAATAATTTTACACCATTTTGTTGATGATAGAAACCATGATCCTTTGAAAATTATTATTCAAGGAACAACTGGAACTAGAAAGTATTATCTTATTCATTGTAATTCTCATGCTCTTTCTACTTCAACAACAAATAATGGAATTGCACTATTTTTTCTTGCTCGAACTGATATAGTTTCTTTTAATATACATGGAAAAACAATACACTCTACTTGAAAAATTCCTATAAAAGTTATGAAACCATTGAATGGTTAGGCTATAGCAATGTTTGAAGAAGAAATGAGGCATATTCAATATATCTTGATTGATGAAATAATATTTATAGGTCGAAGGTTACTCGTATAGATAGATTCACATTTGCAATAAGCCTTTCATGATAACAAGGATTCTCTTGTTGGTGGTAGGTCAATCATTCCTTTTGGTGACCTTCGGCAGCTACCTCTAGTTAAGGACAAACCTTTATACATAGTTAAAATAAGAGGGAAAGTGTTGTCGAAAAGCTTCAACGTCGTTGTGACTTTGGATACAATTTTTAGGCAACAAGGAGAAGATCCGAGACATGCCTCTTTCCACAATATATTAGCTAATATCATTAATGCAAGACATTTCTACATGATTGGTATCTTCTCATGTCACATGTTGACAACTACTTATGTCCACTGGAAAAGATATTATTTAGTTCTTCAGTTCACTTGTTTTTAACGAATAGTTTGGTCAATCTACACAATTGTAAAATGCTAAAATCATTAAATTATCCAATTGTAAGATGTGTTGTAGAATAGACTAGAAGAATAGAAATAGTTGGTAATGATGATGATGTCTTGGAGCATGAAGTATTACTATACCATTTTGAGCATGTCACGCTTCCACCTAATTTATGGGTTGGAGCTGGTATGGTGAATGGTGCACTTAGATATACTGAATATATCTTCTATATTCTTGGTTCAAAGCCAACTCAACTTCCACTATTCATGACACCTATTTTTGAAAATTACATAAGCATTCGATTTGGCAGAAATCATCCAAACATTGTGACCATAACACCTGTTGTTAGAGGGAATTAAAAAAAAAAATATCTTTGAAAATGTGATGGGCGCTAACTAAACACAAATCACAAGGGGTGAATTCGCAATGAGTTACTATAGATATTGGAGATAAATAGAGGAAAGGTTCGACATTTACAACTATATCAAGAGTGAATTCCATAGATGATTTATGGATTCATCGTCTTTTTCTTTTTAGCATTATGAAAAAAATAAAAATAGTTCCTATGTTACACATAGGAAGAAAGAGGGGCAATGACTGAACTCCATATCATTGTAACATATTTATGTTCCACAAATTTTAGTGCTTTATCATAAATTTCAAATTAATATGAATATTTTTGAATATTTGTTGTGATAACTTCCAATAATTTGTATGAATATCGATAATTTATTCATTTTATTTCTCAATAATTTGAATAGATTTGTCATCAATCTTGTTGCATTTTTCAAATAATTTGTTTAATTATTTGAGATATCTTAGTTTGTAGATTTCTGTGGAGTAGTTTTTGAGAAACTAAATTAAGATATTCCACATTGTTCTTCATTTTTATTTGTCGACGTTTCGAGCCTAGACCAAGACTCATCATCAGGACTGATATACAGAGAAGAGAAAAGTGAAGGCGCACCATCAAGAAAAACAAGGTGATGGGTATGACTATGCACAAAAAGGATGTGACGACTAACTGACTTGAACTCACCATTTTCCTATTATGTGAAGCTTTTGAAGGCTATGTGTTAGGTCCCTATAATACTAGTGATTACCCCATTACTATTGTATTTGTATCCCTTATTAATATTGTTGTGCCCCTATTGTCCCCATATTTTTATTAGTGTGCCCCATAGAATCCCTCCATTGTTATTTTTGTGGATTTATATTATTATTGTTAGGTCGGCTCGATTATATTGTGACTCCTTAGACTCCTATATATAGAAAGGAGGTTTTGTCATTTGAATCATCCAAGAATTGTTCACTTATGTAATGTAAAGGAGGTTATCTCCTCGAAGCGGCTGAATTCTACGGCGTTGATCTATCTTTTCTTGAGCTGGTTTCATAACATTTGGTATCAAAGCTTTGGATTCTAGGGTTTCGCTGCTCCAAATAGGCCATCATGGAATTTTCGCTATAACTTCTTTTGCAACATTTCAGAAGCTAAAAAAAAAAAACCATTTGAGAAGAAATCGCGCTGAACTGCAGGTCCATATTTCAAAGCTTTTTGCACTATATTTATGGAGATATGAGCTAAGGAAGTTGGTATTTTTGTAGACTCCTCAATTACATTCCAAATAGGTGACCTGGGAAAAATCATCATAACATTCTATCTGAGCATTAGATTGAAATTTCGTTAGAAGGTACAGAAAGAGGATGAACTATAGTTTCTTTTATGTATTTTTCAGAGCCAAAGGTCAAAACAGTGACTCGCGACACGTCGTACAAGTTCGCTCTACGGAAATAGTCTATAATCAGGTCACTGTGGGCGATTTGGCATAACTCTTCCATGGAGAATCCAATTTGGATCAGACTGGTGGCATTGGAAAGAGGACACAGAGAGCTACTACAGGTCGCAATTTTAGAACTGGAATATCTAAAAGTATAGAGATACATCAGAGGCAATATAGAGCTCCTACAAAGTGAAAAAAGGTGTGTAGATTCTTTTAAATTTTTGCTTAAGATTGGTTTGAAATTTTATTTTGAAGGAATTCAAAGTGCTAGTAGAGCATTATTTTCGGTAATTGATGCCCTGAGGAAATAAAATGCAAACACCTAGTAAGCAACCGGAAAGCTCTAGCATGACTCATGAAGAAGAGCAAAAAATACTAGATGATATATCAAAAATTACAAGAACAAGTGCAACAAGTGTCACTTGCACAAAAAGAAACAGAATCTAAGATGGATGGTTTAAGGAAAGATGTAGAAGCTAAGATGGATGGTTTAAAGAAAGGTGTAGAAGCTAAGATGGATTGTCTAAAGAAAGGCATAAAAGCTAAGATGGATGGCATGGAAGCTAAGATGAATGGCATGGACGCTAAAATTGATGGCATGGATGATAAGATGGAAGAATTGAAGATAAATATGAATAAGTTGCTACAAGAAATGGTCACTAATGGTGAAAGAGTACTAAAGGAAACTCATGATGAGAACAAAAGAAATGTTAATCATGATTGCATAGACTCTAATTTTGGATCAAAGACCCACCATATTCCAAAAATCGATATGAGGAAGTTTGATGGCGAGGATCCCGCAACATGGATATTAAAAATGGAGCAATTTTTTGATCTCAATAATGTGCAAAACACACAAAAGGTACATATTGCAACTTTATATTTGGAACCAAATAAGTTTGTATGGTATCAATGGCTTTGCTCTCATAAACAAATTATCACTTGGG
>APFE031259567.1:44878-54973 GCA_000404065.3 Pinus taeda | reverse complement strand
AGAAAAATTAAAGCCATTAAGGAATGGAAAATCCCCACATCCATAAACCATCTACGAGGATTTCTCGGGTTGACATGGTATTATCACAAGTTCGTTAAGAATTATGGGAGAATAATAGCACCTCTAACAACATTATTGAAGAAAGATGCATTTTCATGGACTCTAGAAGCAGCAAAGGCCTTCAAACATCCTAAAGAGGGAATGTGCCAAGCACTTGTCCTAGCTACACCATACTTCACAAAAACCTTTATTGTTGAATGTGATGCTTCAGGAAATGGAATTGGTGTCGTTTTAATGCAAGATGAAAGACCCATTTATTTTGAAAGTCGTCCAATGAAGGGAAAGTTTTTACACAGCTATTTATGAGAAGGAAATGTTGGAAATACTACATGCACTTAAGAAAGGCGACCCTACCTAATGGGAAGACACTTCAAGGTAAAAACGGATCATGGCAGCCTTAAATACTTTTTAGAACAAAGATTATCCTCTGAGTAGCAACAAAAGTGGGTCACAAAGATGTTGGGTTATGACTTTGAAATCATCTACAAAAAAGGGAAGAAAAATATGGTGGCAGATGCACTCTCAAGAAAGTATGAGGATGTGGAAGCATTGTTGTGCGCCATTTCTATTATCCAACCAGATTGGATAAACGAAGCAAGGGAGGAATGGAAGAATGATGAAGAACTGTGGGAACTTATTTGAATGTTACAACAAGATTCTAGTACATCTAATACATTTAGCTGGAAAAATGATTCGTTATGGTACAAAGATTGCTTATACCTCTGTAATAATTCGCAACTGAAACAAAATATTCTTATGGAATTGCACACTTCTCCCTTAGGAGGGTACTTAGGATTTTAAAAAACTTACCACAGGATTAAGAAGGAATTTTTTTGGGATGGCCTTAAAATGGATATTAAAAAGTTTGTGGTGGAATGTTTGGCTTGCCAGCAAAATAAACTTGAAACAATTAAGACCCCGGGTTTATTAGAACCTTTATCCATTCCAAGCCAATGTTGGGAGGAGGTTTCAATGGATTTTATCAGAGGTTTACCCAAGTCTGAGGGAAAGAGTGTCATCATGGTGGTAGCTGACAGACTTACCAAGTATGCACACTTTTGTACATTATCACATCCAATTTAAAGCCAGTATTGTTTCTACTGCATTTATGGAAACAATCCAAAAGCTACATGGAAACCCATAGATTATTGTAAGTGATAGAGATCCCATTTTCACTGGACATTTTTGGAAATAATTATTTTCTTGTCTTGGTACTCAGTTAGTGGTGGGCCCTAGTATTGCGGCAATAATTGTGCAACTCCTGTGACTCCCTTCTTTACTTTTATCACCCCGGTAGTTCGTAACAAACTTGGAAGCGACGGAGCTATATGCACAAGTACTAGTTCTTGCCGTGGCTGTCACTTGATCAGCTGGCACAAGTCCGCTAGGAGCTTAAGCCAACTTATATGAGCTCTTAGAAGAATCTCTTATTTGTGATGGATGAAAGATAACTCAAAAGAGGCTAGTCTACCTGCAGAAAGAAACTGAAAGCTGAAAGGAAATGCAAACCCTAACAAACCTTAGTTTTACTGACTAACCCTACTGGTGCAAGAAAAAGAGATGAAAGTGGTGGAAATGGATTCCATTTACTTTTAGAAAAGTAAAATGCATGTGACTAAGCTACTTCTACAATGAAATCTGGAAAAAATATCTTTTTGTATTTTTGAGTAATCTTGTAGAATTATTATGCATGTGTTTTAACTGTTTTGACTGTGCAGAGGTTGATTGGCGGAAGGAAATGCTTGGAGGAGGTTGGGAAGGTGAGAGGATGGCCTAAGGGGTCCTTAGCACCCTCCCATAGTGTTTCACAGTGATCGAATCTCAAGAAACTACTTTTGTGAGCTTATACAGGAAGTCTGCAGGGGTTCTACAAGATGTACTGTAGCTTCTATAGGATGTTTTGTAGCTTCTACAGGATGTTCCGAAAACAAGATTTTGGAGGGTTGATGGAGGAAAAACGGTGGGAAAGTGGAAATGGAGGTTGGATAAGGATGTTAAAGGGTCTAGGACCTGGTGCATGAGGCTAAGGAGCGATTGGATTTGTTCGAGGATTAATGATGCACAAGAATGTAGAAATTAGGGCAAAGTGGGAAAATGTGGCAAATGAAGGGAAGGATCTGAGTTTGGGGGTTGGAGTTGGTTGTTTGATGGAGGAAGGGTAGGTAGAGAGGTATCATGGCTGATCTGCACATTATTTTCCAAAATTGATAAAAAAAAGACTAGGACAACCAAAGATCTAGTTATTTTGACCTATTTTGACCTAGAAGCCAGCAAGCATGATGAACAGATGTTTATTGGTAGAAAATCATGCAAGATAACTATGGAAACTAAGCAAGAATAGATTCTAAATTTGCAAGTACAACTGGTATCAACTTTCCTAACTAAAAATCTAACACTAGCAATTGCATGAAGAAGCAAGAACAATGTTTTTTTGGTAGCAAGTATGCCTTGGTCTCAACTCATTGTCCCAAGGAGGGAGAGGTGAGATCAAGGGTTGATTGATGGCCTTTTCTGAAGATCTTTTCTGTACTCAAACTATCAAATCAACTTGAAGCATGAAAAGCTATTTTAATCACCAAAAGCAACCTAAGTAACAAAGCAAGATCTTATTCTAAATAATAGATTTTATTCTAAGAATGCAGCAAAGACACATAATGGTACACAAAGGAGGTACTGGGAACTTGGGTTGGGCCCAACCCCAAGAGCTATGGCCTCCTAACAGAGATTAGAGCTGGTGCAAATTTGGATTCATCTTTATTGAGCAAGAAAAAATAGTTACATCCCAAAAACTATCCACAAGGAAAAGCTTGAAAATGTGCTAAAATGCAAAGCTAACCTACTGACTAAAATCTAGCTAACATCTGACTAAATCCTCCTAAAATCGCACTACAAACTGGCTAATTGACTAACTGAAATTAGGCCGTAAGCCTTCTTATTTATACAAATTGAGGACCCCAACAGTCCTTCTAAACTTTAGGAACTCGGCTGTCAAAACTTGCAGTTAAAAACAAATTTACTAGCCCTTGCTCGGTTGCCCTTGTGATAATCGATATGGTGGCCCTTCAAATCCGAGCTGTTGGTGGAGAATTTGAGGTAAGGGGTCATAAATGAAGGGGACACCTTCCTACAAATCCTCTCCCTTGTTCTTCCATGAATTTGACTGCCAAGTGCTCATTCCTTTGATTTTGTCTCAAAATTGACCAAAAAAACTGCATAAAGCACCCATTAGACTTGTTGGCATAATGACTAACCCAATTCACTCTATTAGCATAAATATAATAAAAAACATGCAATAAACTAATGAGAACGCTGGATTAAGTTGAATTAGGAGGCTAAGTGAGCCCATATAATTACTCATTTCTGGGGCTCATCATCACCCCCCTACTGAAAATGTTGCTCATCCTTTGAGCAACTAATCTATCTCTTCATCCTTAATTTCTTTGACTGCCTCTCTAACATTCTAGGCTTTTGAGGTGACGTCCTCTTCTCATTCATGAAACCATGCTTTTCTCTCTACTTCTTCCCACTGTGTGCGCCCCTTTTCTTGTAGCAGTTTTGTTAGCACCTCAACCTTAGCCTGCAGCGTGTCCTCTCTCTGTTGTTCATCATATGTTTCCTTGTCTACTGGAGGCCCTTCTTGCTACTGTTGTTCTACGAAAATGGGGGGCCTATCTTCATTATGACTTCCCTGTAGCTGTAACTGTTGTTTCAGCAACTCATTCTCCTCCTGTTGTTTGGTCCTTTGACTGCTTTCCACATGCCTTACCATGGCCAATTCCTTTCTTGATTCCTTGAGTTGTTCTTGCAAGTGACCTATGTCTGCCACACCCTTGGACTTGGTAATCATCATCCAAGTGTGAGTCCTCCCCCTTTCTTGCTCTAGTGCAAAGAAGAGTGGTACCACAAATTTCTGACTAACTATCTTCCCAACTTCTAACAAGTTATAGTATGAGCCCAACCTAGGCTGAGGGCTTGGTTCCAATATTTGCTCTATCTTTCCTTCTTCTTGTAATTGTTTGGTTTCCTTTTCCTCTAATTTCTCGGTCTCTTTTAGCTTAGCCCGAGTTTCCTATAGAGAATTCTCACCTTCCTATAGAACTATCTTCGAGTCCATCATCCTAATTATCTCTCTCCAGGTGGAGGTTTTTGCGCTTCCTCGTTCATAGGTGATGGATATCTTTGAAGAAGATGACTCCTTTTGTTTAGTTGTTGTGTCCTTAATGACAATTGGCTCCTTTGACTATGACTGGGGTCTACCTACTTTGATCTGTGCGCTCCTCCTTGCTTTAAAGTACATGGAGTTTTGCCTCTTTCTCTTCCTTTTTGGTTTTGGACATGTGCTTAAGGTGGCAAGCATGGGTACTGCCTCCCTTGCCAACATTTCAGGTGATTTCTCCTCTCACTGTTCTTCTTCCATGCTTCCTGTAGAAATCCTTGTGTCAACTATTTCTATCTGTTTTGCTGCTATTTCAGGATGTGTCTTCCCCTGTTGTTTGGACGTGCCTTCTTTGGCTGTGACAACTCCCATTTGGGGCTTTTCAGCCTTTTCTGCCCTGCTCTACATCCTTTTTTCCCGTGGTGTTTGTGCTGTTGTCTGCACCTCTATTTTAGGCTCAACAACCTGGCCCATTTCTCCTTTTCCTCTCTATTCTTGCTATGCATGAATATCTTACGTTTCTTCATCATTGGTTTTCTCACCTTTTTCATTGTGTTCTTCTTTCTCACGCTAGATGGGGTGATATTTTCGGCCAAAACTCTGATATTGTCATCTCGAGACATGTTTCGGAAGATTTCCCATGAGATGGGGATAGTGTAGGTGTGCAGGGCATCTTCTACTAATAATTTGATGAGCCCATGATGGGCAACTAGTCTGGAATCCCTCCATTCTTTTTTGTCCCACATTCAACCAGTGACTAAAGAAGAAAATAGGGAATGCTCAGTTTCATTTCTGGAGGTAAACCAATTCCATGTCTAAGTTCACACAGCAACTTGAAATGATAACCATAGATAATGTTGAATCATCCTTCACAGGTAATGTACTTCATGATTTGGAAACTGACTTCCCCCCAAAGAGGAGGCAAGTTGGCTCTCCTCACTCCGCTTTTGTCCTCTACAGGATGTTCCTCAGGCAGGAAGAATGCTTTCTTGGCAGCTTGGCCCAATGTCCTCTCTTCTTTGCTCCAAGATATCCCTAATGGCAAACCAATAACTCGACTAATGAGCTCAGCGGTAAGCTCTAGGGCCAAACCCCTAAAATTGACTGTTGCCTGTGTCTTTGATTGAGATCTCAGGGACATTAAAAATTCTGCAGCAAGCTCCTCGTCATGACCCTGGATTTTGTTAAAGAACGACATCCAATTGGCTCCTGTGAAAAGGTTCACCACCTCAGGATTTTCATGCAATTTGCTAGAGTCCGAGGGTTCCCTTCTTATGAACCCCCCTGGCATGGTGAGTGTGCTCCCTTTTTTATGCTTTGGTCAGAAAAGGGAATGTTGTTTATGGTTTCCCCCTAGACACAAGGAAGAATTCCTCGGCTATAAATATCAATGAGCACCAATTCCCTAGTTTCAAGACTGTTGTGACTCAGCTCTCAACTATTTGGTTATGAAAGGAAGTGTTTTGATTCTATAGACAGAGGACAGAGACAAAGTTTTCTTCTCAGCACACATTCAGGTATGCAAATTTAAAATTTTCATCCACAAGCTGGCTCTCACAACTGCCTCTGTCTTCCTTATAGGATAATTTTAGAAACAATAAATGTCGAGGAGAATTTTGATGCAGAAAAACTAGGACACTGAGTGCAATACACAGGCAAACATTTTACTTCCAATACACAGGCAGATTTTCCGCTGAGTTTCCAATCTGATGCCATCTTTAATTCACCACCTTACACAAACAAATCATGTGCAAAGAAGTTTTCCTTATCCTACCTCGTTTTCAGCTTGAAATTCTCTGATATCCTGGGTTTTCTTTCTGCACAGTTGTTTCTACCTTTCTTGTAGAAGCCTTCCTGTAGAAGCCTCTCGTTTCCAGTAGAATGAAACTGCGCTTCCTGTAGAGCCCGATAAGTGGGAGATTTTTAAAAAAATGGCTGAAATCTCGACAAATCAGGAAGGAATCTTGCAGAGGACCACTGGTTAGCTGATCTGGAAGTGGTGGACGCGTTCTTCAGTTGTGAATGTCGTGAAGATGCATTGAACAAAGAGTGGTGAGAGTTTTAGCCGAGCATCGTTTAACTGCAGCATGATTCCTGTGAGAAGATGAGGTGGCAGAAATGTGCATTGTCATTATTCGGACCGTTGGTCCCTACTGCAGTCTCATCATGGGACTAGATGTTTTCTACTTGCGATCCCTTACCATTAGCTACGCTGGAGTTCAACATCTGCCACCACCTATTTTTTTTTAATTTCCCGTGAATGACTATACACATGTGCTGGTGATCTCCGAATGAGTGCAATCGAACCAACCAAGGGTGTTGAGTTGACTCGCTAGCCTTCTAGTTTAATCCAACGATTTCATTCATTCATGCACTTTCAAATCATATAGATGCAAATAGAGGAACTGGTTTAGACAAATACCTGTAAGTCGACATGCTGCTTGGTCCTTTTTGCTGCTGCATGCTCATATTTTGTGGATGCATCTGGTCTGTTTGCTGATACATGGCTTATTTTCTGGTACAGGTATCCTCTGGCTAGATCTACACTGCAGGAGCCTGCTTCAACATTCAGATTTGCACCCTCATGTTGTTGATGCTGAATTTTTACAAGACAACAACTTGTTTTGTCCATAGCTCCAAACTGATAGATCGGATTGACCTAAAACTTTCTAAGCATGATTCTATCATTGTTATGCACCTCCCATAGAAAAATTGTGGTCAATGGATGTACCGATTTCGAGAAAAATGGAAAATGGCTGAAGATTATAGAGGTCATTTTCTCAGAAACCGTGCATTGGAATCGACTGAAACTACTTGGGTAGGTTACTATCACCTATTCGCATCTCCCCTTGGAACAAGTTTTGAAATGGATGCATGGATATGGAGAAAATGAAAAAATGGCTGAAGGTGATGGAGGCTAATTTCTTGGAAACCATGCACTAGAATTGGCTGAAATTGCTCGGGCATGTTGCCATCATCCCTATACAACTCCCCATGTAACAGTTTTGCAAATGGATGCATGGTTTTCAAGTTAGGAAAAAAAACAAAATTTCAGCACTATGTATTTTTGTTTTAGAGCATTCTGCAGTTTTTTGCATAGTAAGAAAGAATTAGCTTGGGCTATAATGCAGACTTGGAATTGATGGGAGAGAGGTTTGAGGATTGTAGGAGGACTTATGAACCCTTTAGGAAGCTATCATATTCGCCAAACTCCCTTTTTCAAATCCATTTCTAGCTTCCTGTAATTTCTACAGGAACTTCTTGTAAAACACACAATTTTTAGGAAAGAAGCACAATGAGGTGGAAAAAATAATGGAGAAGGGTGAGGGATGGAAACATGGATGTGTGTAGGCCTCGTGGACATATTCCTAGCCTTCCGGTCCTCTTTGGAGATCAATTTTGGCTTGTTTGTAGGCTTCCTGTAGAAGACACAAAACTTCCTGTAGAAGGCACAAAACTTCCTCTATCTTTGTTTTAAGCAATCCTCCTAACCTGCAATGTCCTTGCTGTAGCCTGCAATTATTCAATGGAAATTAGGTTTATTTTTCATTTTCTCTTTTCTTCTGGCTTTTTCTCTTTTTTTTTTGAAAACAGCTAGGGCGCCTCATGGAGGTTTTCACCCTAATTGCCTGCCCTGGGCACCTCTAAGGGAAGTTTTCACCCAAGGATCTTATTCTTTTTTCTTTTCTCTTCTTTCCAACCCATTGACTACCTCATGGAGGTTTTCAATCAATGAGCCAATTTGAGGTGCCCCCGAGGAGGTTTTCCCCTTAGATTTTTATTTTTCTCTTATTTTCATTTATTTTTTTATTTTTTTCTTTTTTTTACCCTACCCTACTTGAAAAAAAAAATCATTTTCAAGTATAATAATACTTCCAATCGAGCCATGTGCACATTGAGATGATAGACAAAATGATGTCAAGGCTTTAAATGCATGCTATGATAGGTATTCAGAGTTCAGAGACCAAATGATTTGACTTTCAAGGGATTAAGCATAGCTGAGGAAGAGAGTACTGATGCAACTTAGTGACCGTCTGGAACCATATCTCAATATACCTCTGATATCCTTGGTCCTTTTGCTGATGTGGATCATTCTTCATGTCACCTTCTACCATGACCTTCTCATCTTCCTCTTTTGGTTGATTTTTCTCTTGAGTACATGGAATATTTGATGGTAACTATGGGAGAACTCTCTCAATCTCTGATTTTGATGTCTTCTCTTCATCAAGTGCAGCCCATGGTTCTTTGATCTCCTCTTTTGAATCTTCTTTTGCTGGATGTGGTCCTTCAATGCTATCAATATAATCTCTTTCTGGCAATACTCTTCTTGAGCTATGGTGAATATCATTGAGCTCAAGAGGAGTTGTTTGGACATGTTGTGCCTCAGCATTCCCATTGGGTTAATCTACTCCAATGTACGGGTTTGGAAATGGTGGTACGGGTAGTTGAGTGGGCGTATATATTTGAGATGGATGTGGATGGGGTTGTGGTTGGGCAGGTGGTGGAGACAAAGAAGTGAGAGGAGAGTTGTATTGGGCCTCCACCCCTAATGAGGTGCATTCCACTAAGTCTGTGGTGCATTCCACTCAGGTTGTTCCTTGCTTCCTAAAGGGAATACGACCGAGGTAACCACTAACCAATCTTTTAGTTACAGGTCCTAGCCTACCTCCAAGTAGAGAGGGCTCTCTCTTTATGATTTAGCTTTATTGGTGGGTGTTTTTAGGCTAGTTATGGTCTGCTGGTTTTGCTTTGAATTTGGTTGGTTGGTGAATTCAAGCAAAGCCGAGGTATAAATTACAGAACAGTTTGGGCCATTGGGCAATGGAGTTCAGGGCAGTATACTGCTGAAATATGTTTCTGAAGACAGAGTATTGATGCAAAGCTAGATAGGCATCTGTGGAACAATTCTTTAGGATTAGGTAATGAAGTTATGGAATTAGTGAGTGAAAGGCAATTGAGAATCTTCTACTATGCTAACAAGGGGAGAAATGAAAGTATTGCTTAAGAGCAGTTAAGAATTCTTAAACAATATTCATAGTGAGATAATTAGTTTAGACATGAGCAATTACTAATTCATATCCATGGCTAATCCAGAAGAAAACATATTTAGAAATAGAGATTGAGCATAGGGTGTATTAAAACAAATCCTAAGCTATTATTTTTCTCTATTTACTACAATCGTGAACATATATAAATTATTGCATACACAGAAAGATAAGAACACGGTTCAAAATAACTTATTGTTCCAGCAAATGACACAGGAATTCTGCAACATAACATAGTCATTCATTTCCACCTTCAGACAGCATAGGAACCAGGAACTCCACCAGAAATTTGTATTAGCAAAACGTCTCAGATATACAATACAGCTCTTCTGAAAGAGTTTCACTACCACCGACCCTCAATACGTTCTTTGAGGGGATATATATACAAAAATAGGATACAAAATATCTAAATAGTGAGTTATTGTGAAATAAATTGCACCACCAACTCTCTTACAAAAAGTAAATGAAATAAATAACTACAACAATTAATGTTGAGATGGCAGCTATCTTTCTGTCAGATAATTTTTTACTTTTTCAATCAGCAAAGTTGGTTGTAGCAGTGTCTTTAAATCTGCGTTAATTGAGCCTGTTGTCTGAGTGCTTTGATGAGTCACTATACGGATGCTTCCTGTGATATCTGCGTGCTTGATTATCTGCTGACCTGTACTGTGACTGAGATCTGAATTTTCACAAAAAAAAAATAATATAGTGGAATCACCTGGGCAGTACTTCCAGCATTGCCTGCCACCAATCAACTGGAGGTAGCTGATGTCTCCTTATTTTTACAAGTGTTTCATCTTCTTCAGTATATCTGTAAAAATTTGGAGGCACTTC